>CAUIUS010000001.1:8887500-8900000 GCA_961210405.1 Drosophila mercatorum | reverse complement strand
AAAAACGAAAACAAACACTTGAAAATAAGTACGTAAATGCCATATAAGGCATATAAGCAAAAATGCGCCATAAAAGCCAAAAACTGAACGTAAACACTCGGGCGCGCACAAATGGGCTGAAAAAAAGCAGGCAGACGAAGAGTAGGGGGAGGAGGGGGTGGAGGGGTAGGAGGAGGTGGCAGAGGTAGAGGAAGAGAAGCAAGCGACTGTAGCAGCAGCCGAAGAGTAACATTTCTTTTCATAAGCTCAGGCATCTTAATCTTAGGGAAATAAACTCGTTGCCAGCACAGCCCATACTTACGCCATACACAATGGCACGCCCCTGCTCCTGCCCCTGCCCCTCCCTCCCCCATCTCCAGCTGTGGGCTATGCGCCATGTTTGAAATTAATTTCATTCACACAAAAATTTTCGCGCGCGCATACAATTTCATTAAGCAAATATTTTCGTCGCCTCACAGACCAACGCACCCCCGCCCTTCCCCGCTTCCCTACTTCCACCATTCCCCTACTTAGCTCTGACAATGTTCCACTTCCAGTGTTTCGTCTATTTGCTTCACTTTTTTTTCGCTGCGAGTTAACGATGCGCAGCATTTATGCCGTTTTAATGCCGCGAGCGTCGCTCAAATGAGCCGCTCATAAAACGTCGCCAGGACAATGATAGTCACTGTCCGCCACGCCCAGGCGCCCAGGCGCCCGTGCGCCCCCCGCAGCAGTTGAACAATTAATGCATTAAAAACGCAATGCGAAACATTTGCATGGCCAATAAAAATGGCATTTAATGACAGCTGCAAATTTGCAGTCTCAAATAATCAGCATAAAACGAAGCAAAAATTAACCAAAAAAAAAAAACAAAAACAATTAAGAAAGCTCAAGACGGGTGTGAGTGACTGCAAGATACTTACTCATGTGTTCGAACTTATTGGTAATTTTCTGATATTTCATATAATATTTTTAATAAATTATACAAAATTATATAAAATTATATAAAAAATGCTCGAAAAGTATCGAAAATATGGTTTAGTTTATTTTAAAGTGTATTCCTGAATCTGAATTTTGTACCCCTCAAAGTAATCCCCAACTGATTATACATTTATGCCAACTACACACAAGCCAATATACTCTTATCACTTCATAAACAAGCCAAAAAAATAACTTTTAAGGCCAAATGACGGGCGAAGAGTCGAAGAGTAAAAGCAACAGTAAACAGGCGTAAGCGACAGCATACACAATAAATATACATTTAATGGGATATGGAATGAAATATTCCTCGCATACAGTAAAAACTACAAACAACGAGCTGACCGAGGAACAGAAGAAGAAGAAAAAACAACAAATAAATGCATTTCAATTGATGCAAACTACGAGTTTCGTTTTCAATAGCTCTCTTAATCGTATCTTTTATTTCGTTTTTGTTTTTAATGAAAATTTGCCATGCAAATCGATTATGAAACAAATGGCAAATGGAACGCACACAAATACGTACATACGTACGTACGGCAGCATGGAAATAAAATGCAAATGGCTCGAAAGTGAAACAGTTGTGAAGCTAAGGAAACGGACATGAGCTGAAATGCGTACGATATGAAGAGAAATCGAATTGAAATGCAGCTGGACTAAATTAAATGGAATGAAATGGTCAAAAATACGAGTGAGTTGTGAAAGAGTGAAACATGGACAAAATTATTAAGTGAAAGCTATGGGAACGTAACAGCAGACAATGGGAAAGCAATATGATGAATAAGTAAGACAAATGGAATTGAAACAAGGGCGTAAAAGTTGAATAATTGTGAAACATATGGCATCTGAAGTGAAATGGAATTAATTCAAATCCATGTTAAGCTAAATAAACATGTGAAACATGTGGAATTGAAACACAGTCATATAAAGTGCTACAAATGGCTATTAAAACTGAATAAATGTGAAACGTGTGGAATTGAAACATGGTTACATGAATGTTGTTTAAAAGGAAACGTGGAATTGAAACACCGTCATATAAATATCATATTGAATGGCCCTTGAAACTGAATAAATGTGAAACATGTGGAATTGAAACATGGTTACATGAATGTCGTTATATAAGAAACATGTGGAATTGAAACAATGGTAAAGACTCCTGCAAGGTCCTCTAGGCATCATCTAGCACAGCCCTCCGTTGGCTGCTTGAAACTCCTTTCCCTTTTCATAGCTATTCCTTAGGATCACATTCAGAGAGATATGCTATATGAGATTTACTCAAATCTATTGACAAAATATATTCCCTTAAAGGAAAAACTATAGCTTAGGTACCAAATATATATGTATTTATGGACGTGGGTGTGAACGTGTTCATATGGCAGCGAAGCGAATGCACCACGAATCGAAATGAATCAAAAGTTTTAAAGTGCATGCGCCCCAGCAGCAGCCGCAGCAGCAGAAGCCTCAGCGGCATCTACAATACAACAAAAAACAACAAAGTTGCGATCTTTAATTGCTGTTTGCTCCAAAGTTGAACGCAACAGTTTCAACAAAGTGAAGTAAAAGCGTTTCTTATCACACAAAACTGACTGCCTGATACTCGCTCAAGGTTCAGGAATAGCTAAAGTTCTTGAAGATTATTGAAATCTGAAGGAGCCATATATATTTTATATATCATAGATCTAGCTGCCGAAAAGATCAGCACAGATTGATCGTATTTCAAGGATTATGATAGATATAGTCGCAGCTCGAATACTATGAAGAATGTAGTTGCCAGAGATTCAGACTCATCTACATATATAATCCTTTATTCATTTCTTCATAATCCGAAACTCGCTTTATCAAACCAATATAGCCGCAGTAATATCTTCAGTCTCTGGCTTCTAGCTCAAACATTACCCCAAGCCAATAAACTCTCTTTCACTCAAACGAACGAGCATCAAAAGTTAAATAAAAGTGTGGCCAAGCAACGTTCGCTCAAATGAGTTGAAATCAACGGATGTCAACGGGGCGGAGCAGCGACTGAGGCGTGGCATTCAGCGTTTGCCGCTGAAATGATTACGCGCAGAGCAGCCGCCTGTAGTTGGAGCTGGCAAAACAATACACACGTACACACACACACACACACACAGAGACAGATAGACAGAGAGACAGACAGAAATGGAGGCGGCAACCGCAGAGCTACACGGCCGCACGGCCGCAGAGACTTTGGCCAATATTTCAAACACGCGTCGAACGCATTTCCGTGCGGAAAACGGTTACAGCGGAAATGCAACTTTGGCCGTTGTTCAAGCATAACTGTTGTTTATGTTTGCGCGCACACACACACACACACAGACACAGACACAGACAGAGAGAGAGACAGGCAGCCAAACATGGCATTGGGCATCGCTGGCTGGTTATCAACAAAAGTGCGACCCGTCCTGAGACACACAAACGCAGCTGCGCCCCAAAAGCATTTAAGCATTGCTTACTCGCTGTATGCCCAGTTGCCAGCGCCATGGCATGTCAGCTACAACAGGCAACATGTAACATGTCTAAGGGATGAGGCCAGGGAGAGACATATCGAAAATTGTGAATATATCTTAAGACTGCTATTGTGGCTCTATAAGAAGTTGTTCATAGCTAGGCTAGCTGATAGTTCATACAGCTATGAGTGAAAATTGTGAATATATCTTAAGACTGCTATTGTGGCTCTGTAAGAAGTTGTTCATAGCTAGGCTAGCTGATAGTTCATACAGCTATGAGTGCTATATAGATCGATATTTGAGATATTTCTGAATTATTAATAACTAATATCAGCTCTATCAATAGAGGCATCAAGAAGCTCTGCTTAAAGTAGGAGTTTGATTCGGCATATTCTAGCATTCTCAAGCAGCTCTTACACTTAAGATACCATAATATAAGGCAAACAAGTAGGCTATCTGATAGCTAGCTGTCACACCTCCAAGACCCTTTCAAGAAACTTACAAGTTCTCATCGGAAAAAAGGACTTAAATACTTTTTCAATCTCAACTTCAACTCAAGATACAAATAAAAGATGTCCCAGAAATCACGCTACATATAATTTTGAATAAAAAACAGAACAGCTAACCGTTCAGGCTTACTAAAAATGAAACGCTACACAAAATAACCAGCGCACACTATACAAATCAATAAAAAAAATTATAATTTTCAACATAAGCCTGTGTGTTTCCATCAAAATTACTTCTGGCGTGAGTTTTGGGACACCCTTTATATAGAAACTCCTCTATCTTAGCAGAGCATTTCGCATTCGTCTACTCTCGCAAAATCTATCCCTTCTTGTCTTGTTGTTGTTGTTTTTTCTTTGGGAAACGTTGGGTCAACAGCAGTTACAGTTATAAAGCCGGCTGCAGGGCCGCTTACAGTGCGAGTTGGCCATTACGTTTGCCAGTTAGTTTTGGGCCATTGCTAGCCAGACGAGACGGCTTATATGTATATACATATCTTCTGCTGCTGCTGCTGCTTATTTTTTTTTTCCAGCGCTTTGTTTGCTCAGTTTGTCCCCCTTTTTGGGATTGCAATTTTTGACAGCAATTTTCTTGCCGTTGACAAAAGCCTCACGCAGTAAATTGAGATGGATGAAAGCCAACAGGCAGGCAGACAGACAGATTGACAGACAGTTAGACAGCCAACTAGACGGAAAGAGTGGAATTGCGCTCGTCGCCAACTGAGCCAATAAGCGCACTTGGTTTAAAGCAACAGCGACCCTCGACAGAACTAACAAAAAAAAAACACACACACAGACGAAAATGGTCAAGGAAAACGAAAGCCATTGCTGTTGGCCTCGCCATCCGCTGGGCTGCCTAATTGGTTTGCTCCAGCAGAGTATAAAAGGACGAGACCCGAAAAAGATGAAACTTCAAATCCTGAATATGGCCAGCCAGCAGCTGCTCCCATTGCTTGGGTCTGGCCAGCCAGGATATTGTCGTTAGAGAAAGCCAGAAGACGTTTGGGCAAGATATTAAAAAATAAAAAAATATATATATAAATAAAAATAATTATTCGGTTTTATTCAGTTTGATAGAGTTTTTATATATTAAAATATATGAAAATTTATAAATACAAAAATTAAAGAAAAAAATATTTGAAAGTTTTAAATGAATACAGAGAAAATAAGCTTGAAGAAAATAAAAAAAATACTATAATTTGTATAGGGAAAATAATAGAATATATTATAGATAAATATAAATATAAATCTTAAAAAAAAATAGAAATTGCAGGCAATAATAATAAAAATAATAATGATAATAATATTACAAATAAATATTAGCTAACTATTTTTTTTTTAATATTTAAATATAATTTTGCTGTAAAAATATGCAGAAAATATAAATGAAATAAATTTACACTTTATTATATTAGAAATTTATTATTTTTATAATTTTAAAATGAATTATTTACATAAGTTTACACTTATTATTATTACAATACTATTTTATATTTATTAGAATTACTCTATTTTTTTAAATATTTTTTAAAAGAACTCTTACGTGTTACAAGGCAATCATATCCAAGCCTCACAGCAGCAGCGCTTAGACCATGCCAAATGTCAATTTTGTCCACTTGCCACGCCCATATTTGAGCAAATTATGGTCAAGGCTTCAACTACATACATCTATATGTGTCTCTTCCCATATATATATATATATATATATATATATATATATATATATATATATATATATATATATATATATGTATGTATGTCTGTGTCTCCGTGTGCTTGTGCGTGTTTGTCATTGATAGGATTTGCGTACGCCCTTTGAGTTTCAATCGGGCTTAGTGCGAGTAATTAAGGGGCATTAGGCAGCCGCCACGCCCAGTGTGGCCAGAGCTGTGCCAGGCGCTGGCCACTTTATGGTTTTGGCTTAAACTGTGCAGACATTTTCATTAATTTGCACAATTGAATGATTTTCATTAAATTGTAATTACCCGAAATGAATCGCCTTGGCAATTGGGAAACCCAATCGAGGCGAGGTAAGGCGACGCCCGCCTGCTGAGCCGATTGCGTAAAGGTCGCTGTGCAGCCTAAGCGGCTTATACCTATTGCTCAGTCTAGAACCAATTCAACTCAGGCTCTCCCCCTCTCTCTCTGTCTCTCTCTCTTGTAGCTGCCTCGGCTTGCCTTGAGTTAAAGAAAGTTGTGCGAAATCGATTCAATTGCATTGTTTGTATTTGCCGACTGATTGAAATGCATGTGAGCGTGGAAATTGTTTAGTTTTCATTAGAAAACGCATTCCGAAAAATCCATTGGCTGGCAATTAGTGCCGACGCAAAGCGAAAGAAAAGCGTCGGCTGATTAGCCCCCAGCTAGCTGGAGGAAAAGCGCAAATGAATGCAAAGAAATGCAAAAAGTAGAAGCAAGAAAAACAAAAATTTATTTCCTTCGAGATGCAGCCACTCGAATACCCTAAGCAGCTGTGATGCAGCTGGGTATATTAGACGGAAGTGGAAGTATAGGAGTGCAGAAATTTACTATTACTATAAATTATATATATTATAAATTGAGCTACAAATGCTGTTTGCCATCTCGCTCTCAGCTAGGGTATGCTGCAGTCGGGTGCTGCTGGTCTGTGTGTGTGTGTGTGTGTGTGGAGGTCGTCGCGATGTAGGCGCATAGCTGCTTGGGCAATTATGAACGCCTCTGAGCGGCAGCTGCCACTGAGTTGCTTAAGTGTGCGTTGCATATTTTAAGCTGCCTCTGCGCTCCGGATCCCCTCCGAAAGCAAACAATGAGGCAGCAGCAGCAGCAGCAGCAGCAGCAGTTGTTGCCCTTGTTGCATTGGGAAAGGCGGTCAAAAGGCCGTCGAGTGTCGTCGTCGTGCCAAGTAACAACAACTTGCAACAACAATGGCAATAATTCAGTTCAAGTGCACGAAATTTGTTGCACATTTCGCATGCAGGCGCAAGGTAAATGTTTGGGCGCACAGCTCAGCTCAGAGTTGAGGCGTGGTCAGGTGCGAATATTGCCGCCAGGCGGGACAGCTCGGACGAAGGTCTTCCTACTCCCTGCCACTTCAACAGTTGTTTTCGTTGTCTCTTTGCAGGAGAGAAAATAGAAACGAAACGAAACGAAGCAGAGACAAGACGCGCGCAGAGCACAAACGAATTAAAACAATAAAACTCAAATTAAATAAATGCCATATGGCCCGGCATAGTAAATAGTCAACAGAGCTTGTGTTGTTAACAAATTAAGCTTTCTGTGAAACTGTCAACGTTGTTGTTCTTCTATTCACAATGGTCTGGTCTGGTCTGGTCATGTGCAAAAATGTGCTGGCAAATAGTATTTGAAATGTAAGCACAAGTTTTTCGAGAGATCTTATGGCTTTAACTTTGCAGAGAGCTAGCTGTTAGCTTCTTTAACTTCTTTTTTTAAAGAAGTGCATATATCGATAAATATCGATAAGTATGCTTAATTCGAGCTACTTATGGTATATAGGAATATATATTCAAAACTTCAATTTCCTAGGCTACCTAAGCTATATAGAATTATATATATCTCAACGTGCAAGTCTCTAGTTTTGATAGTTTTCGAGAACTGGAACTGGAACTGGAACTCTGGAACTTACTCCCGAAGGCTGATTACTAGATAGAGCTTTGTTTTGAGCCTAAATCTGAATGGCCAATATCTTGAGATGCAAAAGGAAGAATATTTTTGTTGACTTTATGGCAAGTTGCCTGCATGCTGAAGACATAATGCTGCCAGATCTAAGCTTGAATTTTATTTAAAATTTCCAGCTATTATATTAGTTTAAGTTTCATAATACATGGCAAAGCTCATTGAATATTTGGGTATATAAATCATATCAATTGCTTTCAAGAGTGCTGGAGTATAGTGACTGGAAATGGTATCACTCTTGTTGGGTCAGCCAATTTAGTTTGTATTAAAATTTTATAAAACTTCCTTACTTTGACTATATAAATATATTTTTATTATATAGAAAATTGATTTAAATTGAATTTTGTGTGTGTTTCAGTTAACCGTACGCCAGGAGCAAACAAAAGCACCACAAATGCAAAATGAATTCGGACCAAACAATGCCGATGCCATCTGGGTTGCCGCCTGCGTCGCAGAGAGTTACATGCGGCGACTACAGCGGGGAGAGGGACACGTTTGGGACGGCAACGAGTCTGTGCTATGGCGGCATCCCGGCTACGTCGACCAGCAGCTACAGTTCTTTTGGCGTACTCTCAAACATATCCAGCGTGGGGGCGATGACGCCCAAGTTGCCCGTGATGCTGTCCGCGCCGCCTTCAACAAGCACCTTCAAGACGACGACGGCGACATCGATCCCAGCGTCGCCATCTTCCACTTCCCCTTTAATCCAAACGTCTACCCCTTCCAACTTAATGACCATAACGATGCCGCTGACCAACCCAACTACGACAGCGACGACGATGATGACGCAGACCCAGTTGCAGCCGCAGCCGCAGCTGCAGCCGTTGCCGCAGCCATTGCCCCCGACAACAATGATGCCCATGTCGCTGACGACCATGTCGCTGGCAACGCCGACCCAGCTGCCGACGCAGCTGCTGCCGATGCCGACGCTGGAGGACATTGAAGTGGCAACGCAACAGCAACAGCAACAGCAACAACAGCAGCCGCCGCCGCCGCCACCGCCGGCAACGCAACAGCCGCAGCCAGCCGGCATACTTAAATACCCAGCACCTTCGACCATTGGCTACGTAACCGAGCTGTTGCCACCCCCAGGGCCCGCCCTGGCCAACAGCGCCAGCAGCTCCATCAACAGCAATTGCGGCACACTCAAAAGCAACGCCAAGCTCTTGCCCCTGCAGCTGGTGGCAAACACGGCGCCGACACGCAAAGAGCCACCGCCGACAGCCTCCGCCGGGCAGTCGCAGCAGCGCGCCCGTCGACAGGGCTGGTGCGCCTGCTTCGGCTCTGGGCCCAGCGCATCCGAGGCCAAAGCGCCGCCCGGCTATGCCACCAAATCCAAGAAGCGCAAACAAACCGCGCAGACCGTTTGGTCAGCTCTACTCACCAATTTGGGCATCTGCATGCTGCTGCTGGCCTACACATTGCTCGGTAAGTCTGAAGCCGGGAAATTTTTAACTATTGAGGTATTTGATGGGGCGAAAATATATCCTCCTAGCGTGTGAATTATTCCTAGAACAACTTTTCATAGGTTTATATTAATGTGCATTTGAATGCCTGCCCTTCTTTGTGATTCTCATGGCTTAAGATGGAAGATAGAGCATAATATGCATTTGAATGCCTGCCCTTCTTTGCGATTCTCATGGCTTAAGATGGAAGATAGAGCATAATATGCATTTGAATGCTGCCCTTCTTTGCGATTCTCATGGCTTAAAATGGAAGATAGAGCAACAGCAGCTGGGTCAATAGTAAATCTATAAGCAAATTTGAAAGCTTCTAGCTCTAAGCTTACAGCAGGCAAATTTCTGCCACGCCCCGCTCTAGACCTAGACCTACTTACACTATATACATTTGTTGTTGGGTTGTCAAGGCGAGCATTTCTAGCCTCTGGCTTTAATGGCTAGATTTTGCAAGACATTTAGCTGTTTGTTGGAAGATGAATGAAATCAAATGATGCTAGAGGAGATAAGCAAGATGCGAAAATAAATTATTTAAATTATTGGAAATATGCAAAATATCAGAAAGGAACTACTTTAAAAGGCAGTAGATATTAGTAATTTAAAATAAAAAAATAAAATAAAATAAAATAAAATAAAACTAAAATAAAATACTTTGAGAGCAGCTTTCCCACTTCAAAAAATATACTAAATGTTTCTCTGCAGTTTTTCAGTTTTAGAATCCAAATCAAATATGAATTTTAATCAAAATGAATAGATTTTATAAATGATTTCTTAAATTGAGGGCCAATTAAGAGGGATTTGACTGAGTCGTGCTCATTTGTAACGTGTCGGTGACATTTGGACGCGCGAGTCAAGCTGCTCATTAAATTTGGACAGCAACTGTGGCATTTCCCTAGATTAATTACAGCCAGACATACACATATATATATATATATATATATATATATATATATATAATGGATATATATACACATATGTTTATAGTGAGAGAGCGCAACTATCAGTTGTATAAACATTTTGCTGTCACAGTGGCGTTTGTCCTTAGGAGCTTTCGTTATGTTGACTAATTAACGCAACATTTTCCTTTCGAGCCGCTGACTTTTTGCGGCTGTGTTGCGTCAGCTACAGATACAGTTGGAGCTAGAGATAGAGAGAGCTGGTTGTAACAACAGATACCTAATGTATCTTGTCACAATTTCGACGTTTAAATTAACAACAACGACGACGATGTGATAAATTTAATTAATCATTTTGCCAGCCGCAAAGAAAACGCCAAAATGGCGTCGGCCGCGAGTTTTGCCACAAGGCCGAAAACTCCAGAACTTATCCGGCTGACAATTATGCGTGTGTGTGTGTGTGTGTGCGAGTGTGTGTGTGCGAGTGTGTGTGTTTTTGGCATTATCATCCCACACATTGGCAGCGCTGTCATGTTGCTGCCGTGTCGCCAGCCATGTGTACTCGCATTAGAAACCAAAGACGGCTGTGCGAACATGTCGGCCACGGAAGTGACAGGCTGCGAGACAAAGTGACAAAATAGGCAGCATGCAAAAGGCAGGCGGCGACACATGCGCCACATCAAATACTTTAAACAAATCGAAGGGGCCGTCAGAGATGCCGAGCCCCATGCTGTGACGAGGCACGCTCCAAGTCACTCGATCTCGAAAAGTTGAGCTTTACTTTTGAAACAAAAATCAAATAATATTTAATTTATTTATATTCATTTTTATTTATTTATTTTCTGTGTAATATAAATAATAATAATATTCCTTTTTTTATTATTTAACAATTATTTGAATTATTTTTAACTAAAAATCTAAAAAGCTTAAAAATATATAAAATCCAATTAAATTTCTAATATAATAATTTATTTTATTTTATATTTATTTAAACTTTAATTTGGAATAATTAATATATTACTGAGTAATACAGGAGGTTTTTAAATATTAGTTATTTATAAATATGCAAAAATAAATATAATTAAAACTTTAAAAATATATAAATAATTATATTCATATTTTTTATTTGTATTACTGTTATTAATCCATTTTAAAAATATTTTAAACTGTATAAAGAGCTATAAAATAATTAAAATTCAATTAAATTTCTGATATAGTTATTTTATTTTATTCTTTTATATTTATTATTTAATATTTATTACAAATTTGCATTATTTTCTTTATTTATTATTATTAAATTATTAAAATTTCTATCTATTATCTTTTTTTTAATTATTTTTTAAAAGCTTAATTTATTTTCTATAATATAATAAATAATTATTTTAATTTATTATTTTTAATATTTATTACAAATTTTCATTTTTATTTATTTTATTTATTATTATTAAATTATTTAAATTTCTATCTAGACTTTATTTATTTCTATTTTTATTTTTTAAGGCGCAATTAATTTTTATATAATATGATAAATGGTTTTTTTATTTTATTCTTTTTAATATTTATTATAAATTTCATTATTAAATTATTTACGTTTCTATCTATAACATAAATAGATTTGATTATATATATATATTTTGTTTTTTTTATTTTTAAATTATTTTTTAAACGCATAATTAATTATTAGTTTTAAGCTCTTAAAAAATATTGCCAAATTGCTTTAGAGTTTTTTTGTATACTCACAGAGTAAGACGTTGCGCTGTAGCTCATCTCCAGCCAGCATGTGTGTGTGTGTGTGTGTGTTTGTGTGTGTGTATGTGTGTGTGTGTGTGTACTGGCTGTGTGTGACAGCTGCGCAAAAAGTTAGCCGTGTTGCCTTGTTAAAGGAAATCATCAAATGACACAAACAATTATTTAACTTTCTCTAGGCTCCGGTGCGTGAGTTTGTGACGTCAGCACACGCCCATTTGACAGCTCCCTTACTCTGTGTGTGTGTGTGTGTGTGTAAGCGTGCGTGTTTATGCATATGTGCTAGTAGGTTGTACTCCATTTTGCGTGCATTTTAACGCTTCAACAAAAGTTTCGAGTTGGCCAAGCACAACAACAGCAACAACAATTGCTTCTTTTGTGCTGCTGTCGCTGCTGCTGCTGCTGCTGCTGCTCTCTGCTGTTGTCGCTTCTCCCTGGTTCGTCCAGCCGCCAATTCACAGTCCTGCCACACACGCTCATGTATTATTTTTAACTTTGACATGTGTTGGCTTTTGTCGACGACATCGACTCATCATACCCCTCATAATATCATTTGCAGACCCAAAAAAAAACTGCACAAATTTTGTTAAAGTTACGACGGCGAGCGTAGCAGAAAAACTTTTTTCACAAACTTGACAAATGCCGCTCGAGCAACACATGTTTGCCCCTCTCTCTCTCTCTCTCTCTCAGTGTATTGGTTGATCAGCATAGACATTATGTGAGTGACAAGGCTTTAGCCTCGGAATTTATGCAGCCTTACACTGGCCACTGACTATTCGTCATGTCAACAAACTCAATGTGACC
>CAUIUS010000001.1:7270000-7450000 GCA_961210405.1 Drosophila mercatorum | reverse complement strand
CAAGATAGAGTGTGAGAGGTAAGTGAATTCTGCTTGCATGCTGTAACGGTTCCTGATCGCTATGCAAAGAGAGAGAGAGAGAGAGAGTGTGTGTGTTTGCATATTATGTGCGTATATTTATGTATGACGCCTTTAATTAATTACCGTTAATCATTTAATAAGCCCAATTAGCAAAATGCCGCATTGCGGTTAGCATTTATTTATTTTTGTGGCTCAAATGAAATTAAAAAATACAAAAATAAATAAATAATATGTATATATATATATATATATATATATACTGAATTTATAGAGCTTTAAGCTGCGGCTTTTGGCACTAGGAATTTGTTGCATTTGCTGCTGGTCACATCGTGTTATTTACAGTGCCTGCAGTTGAGCAGCTGCCATTTGTCCTCGTTGCATTTTTGCAATATCCTCTCAGCGCTGTTGACGCAACACCCCAGCCCTTCGCACACGCCCACGTGGCTGTGGTGCATGCACAGTGCCATCAATAAGTATGTCAACCGAGTCAACAGCATTAGCAGAGGGTGGGCTGTGGGCGTGGGGAGGCTGGGCAGACAGAGCATTTGTCGCCGATGTCGTCGCTTATTTGCCCAAAAAAAAAAAAAAAAAAAAGATGAGAAAAGCTAAAGGAAAACAAAAACGAAAGCAAGTGCAAAAAGGAGCAAAGAAAAATATCCACTAAAGCGAAAAGACAAATCAAGAGAAAAGGCATTTTGGCAGACACCGCCCACACCCACACCCACACACACACACACTCTGCTGGCCCAAACAATATACCAAACAATTCCATTGATTTTTCTTGTGGGAATAGCAAAAATATAAATGCGACGACTAGTTGCGACCAGCGAACGGCGCAGGCCATAGACATAGACAAGGACATGAACGTGGACGTGGACGTGGACATGGATATAGACACAGCGCCAAGTAGCAGCCAGAACCCGACCCAAACCCCAGTGCCAACTCCTTCGCGTCGTTGAACTGCTTGCAACACGCTGCTTGCTGCAATACCCTGTTCATTGCGCAAGCGGGCATATCTGGTGCCAGTTCGAAGTCTAGATTTATAATATAAAAGGAATATAGAATATAATATAATAGTAATATATACTTTTATCATTGTCCATTTTTGGTTATATAATTAATTTTATTTAATCTCATAATAATTAATGATAATAACAATTATATGATTATTATCTTATTTATAATATGTTTTATTTAATGTTTATTCAATTTCCCATAAATACTTTCATCTCACAGTGCCAACTCTAGGGTATCCTCTAGTCGCTTCACTTTGTTTACTGTAGTTTTTTCCCTCTACCTTTAACTTCCTTCTGCGCCTTCCGTCTCCCTTCGCTCAGTTGATCCTGGCTTGGAAAGCGGAATTTATGTTAATTTGGTGCTACATTCCAGGAACCGTGTCCTTTGTCTTATTTGCTTAGCTATAACTTTGTTTTGGTATTTGCTTTTTGCCTCGGTCTGGTTTCGTCTGGTTTTCCACTGAAGTTTTTCCTGCCTTTTGGGGTAGGTTCTGCCCTACGATTAACCCGTACGCATTGCACCCCTCGTCACCCTGTGGCGTTTTGTGTGTTTTTGTTTTGATTGTTTCAAGTTTTTACCATTGAGATATTTACGTTACGAAATTCCCTGAATAACTTGGATAAATTCGAAGGAATTTCATTGAGGCGACTTGGAAATATTTTCAGTATCCGATGCAAATCGTTTAGAGATCATTTGCCACAGCGACTCAGTGACCAGCTCGCCGCTTCTACACTTTCCGTTTATATGTATAATATGAGCTGGTCAAATCGATTTGTTTGCTAATTGGCCAATTAGCCGCAGTCGGGGCACAGCTCAGGTGCACTGATTTCCAGGTGCACTTCGGCATTTGGTCTAGAGCCCTCTTAACAGAGTTTCTTTTTCAATAACATAACACTTAACATTTCTCAGTTTACAGCTGTCAATTGAACCGCTCTGTTATGCGCCTGTCCAAGGCAAAGCTCAAGTCTTTGTTTTTTTTTCGTTTTTCATTTGAATTTCGTTCACCTTGGGGAAATTTGCTTTGTTTAATTGATTTTCACTTGTTCTTCTGCTGCTTTCATTAGTTTTCCTTTCACAGTTTCATTTGGGTCAAGAAGTTTTCTCTGGTTCATTTAGCTGAACTTGAACTGAACTATCCCAATGTTGGCATCTCTGAAATTATAAATAATTGAATCTGGGTTTAATAAGACAACTGAGCTCCACTGCAGATTGGATCACCCAGTTGGCCCGGCTCAGCTGGCGTTGCAAAATGCAAGCCTCAAATAGCAATTCCATGAACTGTGCACGCACACAACATAAACATAACTCTGCCACCAAATACCTCCTACACACACAGACTTATATATATATATATACAGACGTATGTATATATATACACAGTGAGGCAATTTTATTTTCGTTTCTGGTGCATTTTTGGCCCGAAGAGTCGACATATGGCCAAACAAGACGGCCAAGAAAAACAGCAGAAGGCAAGAGGATTTGACTAGAAGATACCCTGTAAACTTAGACAGATATAGCTATAGATATAGCTATAGAGATAGAGATAGAGATAGAGATAGAGATAGAGATAGATATAGATATATATATATATAGATATATATATAGATATAGATATAGATATAGATATAGATATAGATATAGATATAGATATAGATATAGATATAGATATAGATATAGATATAGATATAGATATAGATATAGATATAGATATAGATATAGATATAGATATAGATATAGATATAGATATAGATATAGATATAGATATAGATATAGATATAGATATAGATATAGATATAGATATAGATATAGATATAGATATAGATATAGATATAGATATAGATATAGATATAGATATAGATATAGATATAGATATATAGATATAGAAACAGATATAGATATAGATATAGATATAGATATAGATATAGATATAGATATAGATATAGATATAGATATAGATATAGATATAGATATAGATAGATATAGATATAGATATAGATATAGATATAGAAAAGATATAGATATAGATATAGATATAGATATAGATATAGATATAGATATAGATATAGATATAGATATAGATATAGATATAGATATAGATATAGATATAGATATAGATATAGATATAGATATAGATATAGATATAGATATAGATATAGATATATAGATATAGAAACAGATATAGATATAGATATAGATATAGATATAGATATAGATATAGATATAGATATAGATATAGATATAGATATAGATATAGATATAGATATAGATATAGATATAGATATAGATATAGATATAGATATATAGATATAGAAACAGATATAGATATAGATATAGATATAGATATAGATATAGATATAGATATAGATATAGATATAGATATAGATATAGATATAGATATAGATATAGATATAGATATAGATATAGATATAGATATAGATATAGATATAGAGACAGATATAGATCCCCACACATATACCCCATATTTTCGGGTGGTAAACCCATATTATGAGTACAGGGCATTCAAAATGAGGAGGAAACTTTAATAAAAACATGTCAAGAGCACTTTTCGTAGAAGTAACTGCAGCAGAGGAAAAACTGGAGACGCCCACGCAGCTGCCAGGCTGCCAGGGCGGGGATGAGGGTGAGGGTGAGGGGCAAGATGCGTTCGTTTCGGGCTGTGGCAGCAGCAGCAAACGGCATCCGCCCGCCGTGTTCGTCGTTGCTAGTTGTTGTTGTTGTTGTTTTGGACTTGACCAAGTTTATTGCCTGCCATATGCAATTGCCATAGATTATTTTTGGCTTGGCGACGCTTTGACATGGCAAAGGCGTCAACGCAGCCCCTACCCCTGCCCCTGCCTCCGCCCCCCGCCACTGGCCGAAATGAATCTTTTGCACAGATTTGACACCCACAGCAACGAACTAGAAAATGCCAAGCAAATGACTCCGCCCAGCCCGGCCCACAGCATCGCAGCTCCAATTGGGCCGCTGGCTGCGACGCTCCACGGCTACGTGCCGTTGTCCAACTTGCCCAATTTTGGACACGAGGCGAGGCAGCGCTTTAATAGCGCCACTTGAAGACTTTGGGCGCTTCATGCAGTTGCGCTGCAAGTGCTTCTTGGCAAGTGGGGCAAGTGGTGCAAGTGGTTGCCACGCACACACACACACACACACACATACACACGTAACGCAACGCAACGCAATGGCCCATGTATGCAAATTGTAGTTGCGTTTTAGTGTCAAGAGCGGCACTAGTCAAAGCCAACCGGGCTGAAGGTAATGGGGGGAAGGTAATGGGGGGAAGGTAATGGGGGGAAGGTAATGGGGGAAGGTAATGGGGGAAGGTAATGGGGCTAACTAAATGCAAAACGGTTTTCATTTCGAGCACTCTAAACTTGTCTCTTTGCAAAAAAAAAAAAAAAAAAAACAAACAGAGAAAAAGAACCAAAAAACAAAACAAAGGAACTAGTTCATGTGAGCAACCACTTGAAAGTGTGTTCATTTTTGTTTTATATTACGTAGCTCGAAATTGTTTTTCTTTTGCGTAGTACGATTTACCCATAGCCTGGTTCGGCTATAAACAAAGTTTATGGAACTAGTTCATTTCCATTTTATGCGCAAATTTGAAAGGTTTTTTACTTGCTTACTTCCACAGACATTGGAAAAATGAAATTAGTTTTCGGAACTAGTTCATTTGGTGAACCATTTGAACTTGTGTTTTGTATGCTCACTGCTTCAGCTGTGACTTATTGTATATCAATTGCGGAACTAGTTCAATTACTATTATGAACTAGTTCAGAAGTCAAATAATGTTTGATTCGACACGATTGGCATTGCCATAAGATACTTATCAACTTCAAATAATATTCAATAATGAACAAAGTTCCTTGTTCCGCACTGGTTCTCGACTGGTTCAACTTGATGAAACCGCTTTGTCGTCGCTCTCCGCTTGTTCTTTGCTAAATCAATTTTGCATTTTATTTGCCACATGTGGCACCTACGATTCGGTGTGCGATTGAGTGAATGAATGAGTGTGATTCGATATTCACTGCCATTCACATTCACATTCATTCTGGCATTTAGGCATTCATGCAACGCCATTCAGCTAAACGAAGTGCTTTCCTAACTGCCCAATGAGCTGCCGAGAGCGTGTAACTCCTCCGATTGCCAGGAGTCCCAAGTCCACCTATCTACCTACCATTGTAGGGCGGCAGAGGAGGGCCGGGAGGCGAGAGGCGAGGGGCGAGAGGGGGCCCAAAACTGTTGTACATTCAATTAATTATTTATACACGGTACAAGGTAAACGTGCCGTCATCCTATGCCACGAAAAAAGCACGCAAGAAGCCAAAGCCAAAGCCGAAGCCGAAGCTAGTCAAACGGGTGGACTGGAGCGAGTTGGGCGGCTGGGATTTTGGGGTTTCTGCAGAAAGAAATATCCGGCAACTATAGCCGTGTAGCCGTGGCAAACATTTTACGGTTACATCGTCGTCGCCGTCGTCGTCGTCGACGTCGTTTTTTGCATAATTGATTAAATGACTGGCCATATAACGAGCAAACAGCGTTCAAATTGTTTGCCTTTGCCACATGCCTCATGCCACGCCCCACGCCACCTACTGGCGCTACGCCGTACAGCAGCCTAAAAAAAAAATCGACGTGAATTTACGACGTCAAGAAATTGTGGCTGCCACTCGCAGAAACATGCCAGCAACGGCAACGGAGTTAGTTGGCAGCTCAACTGTTTCTACCTTTAACTGAGAGTGTGTGTGTGTGTGTGTGTGTGTGTGTGTGTGTGTGTGCCATGTTAGTTATGGCATTTGGTAAATGTTGCGATTATGAACCAAATCTCAAATGCAAAATGCCATAAAAGCAAAGATTTTACTTGGAATAGTTTTGCCAGAGCGGAAATATTCTAATTAGAATTATTATTTATTTAGCTCAAATTAAATTAAAAATAAAATAGAAATATTAAAAAAAATTAAACTAAAAATTAAATTAAAAACTGTATTGAAAATTAAATGAAAAAATTAAATTGAAAATGGAGTAAAAATAAAATAAACTAAATAAAACATAAAACAAAAAAGTTTGATCAAAGTAAATGAAAAATAAATTGAAATATTTAATAAAAATTAAGATTAAAAATTCAACTTAAAAATAAAGAAAAAATTAAAAATAAAAATGAAATAAAAAATTATATTGAAAATTAAATTGAATTGAAATGAAAATTAAGTTGAAAATTAGGTAAAAAATAAAATAAACTAAATAAAACATTCAAGAAAAGATTTATATTAAATGAAAAATTAAAGTATAATTCAATAAAAAATCTGTAAAAACCACATAAAAATTAAATAAAAAATTTAATTGAAAATTAAATACAAATTTGAAATGAAAATGTAATCAAAAATTAAATTGAAACTTGGTAAAAAATGAAATAAAATCAATAAAATATAAATACAAAACAATATAGAAAATTTAATTAAAAACTAAATGAAAATAATTAAAAAATAAATTTAAATAAAAAATGAAAAAAAATTATTGAAAATTAAATTGTATTGAAATGAAAACTAAATACAAAAATTAAAATGAAAATGAATTAAAAAATAATATAAAACATTAAACAAAAAAATGTAGTAACTTTTATTAAAAATTAAATAAAAATATTAAATAGAAAATTCAGTAAAATATTAAAAAATATCTAAAAGGACAGGAAATACAAATTAAAGAACAAAAAAGTATATTAAATTAAATTGAAATATTTTAAAATAAAAAATACATATGTTAATCTAAAGATTCTTTTAAAATTCTTTTCCAAATTTATTTATCCAAAATGTAAAGCTCAGTCCTACTAGTATTGTAGAATACAGCTGCATATATAATCCGATTGTATATATACAAGATAATACTCAATGTGACACGTATCACCATCAATCAATCAGTCAATCAAGCTGTTTATCCACGCTGCGAGTCAGGCGCTTTCAAGCACAATTTTTATCGTATCGAAAATATTTACATTATTTTTACAATTTTTAAAATTTTGTTTGTTTGTTTGTTTGTGTGAGTGTGTGTGTGTGTTGTTGGCCTTGTTTGTTGCTTGAACTTTGAACTTTTTGCCATGCATTGGGCCAAGTCGCTGCGGCTGCAGTTTGCCTACTCCACGCCCTAAAAGCGAACACCCATTCACACATTCACCCTATTTGTTTGTGTTGTTGTTGTCGTTGTTGTAGGGCAAAAGCCAAGCACTCAGAGGGCACACACACACACACATACTCAGCAGACATTAGCATATGACATGTGTGTGTGTGTCAAGTGTATATCCTTTTGGCGAAACGAGTGCATTTTCTTGTCAACGCTGACATTTCCTGCACTTCGGCCTTGTTTTTCCTTTAATGTTTTTTCTTCTCTTGTCTTTTCTTGTCCTCTGCTTTTGTCTCGTTGTCATTTTGCCCGTTTAATGAGCATTTCCCTTTTTGCTCTCGGTGTCCGTTGATAAAAGCCAAGAATTATGATTGTGTTACATTTTACGTTAGCTCAGCTGAAGTCTTAAGGATGTCTAGGGGAAAGATTTTAGTTGGCAATCTGGAACGAACTTTAAGATTGGGATTATACGAGGATTGATTGAGGGAGTGCAGATGCGATTGATTGACTAGTTAAAAGAGCTATAGAATGATTGAGTGATTGATTGACTGATGACTGACTGCCTGAACAACTGACAGATTGATTGAATTGAAGCATGATGGTTATGTAGATTGATTGAGGAAGTGTAGATGCGAATGATTGACTAGTTAAAAGAGCTATAGTTGAAGATCAATGAATGATTGAGAGATTAATGAAAGATTGATGGCATGATTGATTGAGACACTTAACTGACAGATTGATTGACTTAAAGCATGATGGAGTGACTGCGGAGGATACTGCAAAGACTGATTGAATTAGGGAATGAGATACCTGTGGATGTAAACTGATTGATTGATTGAGTGTGAGTGTTACTGATTGACTAACTAAGTGAGCAATAAGTGACTGACTTGATTACAGACTGATTGATTGACTAATGACTGATTGATTCAGTGACTGATTAATTGGCAAATGATTGACTTCATGAATGATGGAGTGAATGATGGAGTATAGTTTTTAAGACACCAACTGATTGGCCAACTTATAGACTGATTAACTTAAGGAATAATGGAGTGATTAGGATGTAAATTGATTGATGAAGCATAGTTATTAAGAAACTGACTGATTGATCAACTTATAGACTGATTGACAGGGCTATTTATTGATTGATTGAAGTTATTTAGTCAGCTAAGCTAAGAAGTTAGTGAATTCGATAAACGCTGCTAAGCAAATTACTAACTGATTGATTCAGCGATGATTGATTCGCCAACTGCTTGACTGTCAAGCTAGCTGACTGAGTCAATCTCTCTGTCGCTGATTGACTATGTTCGTGAGTGGTGATTCTTTGACTAGACGTACTTAAGCAAGCAAGTCGATGACTGAATAATTCATGTACTAAATGATCAATTAACTGAATGATTAAATAGTTAAGTGATTGACTTAGCATATTTAAGATAGTTGCTTGTATTATAGCAATCTGTTTCATTTGAAGTGCCTTTAGTCAACTTTCGCTTTACCAAAGTGAATTTGCCACGCGCTAAAATCCATATCAAGGTCAGGGCCAACCTCGTCGTCATCTCTCTTTCCCTCTCTCTCTCTCTCTATCTATATACATATATATGTTTGTTTATAAGTGTATATCCGTGTCTCCCCTTTTGGCGCCTGCCGAACTTTTTTGGCTGGCAATTAAGAGTTCGTTCTACAACAATTTCTCGGTGGCGCCATCGCAAAGTGTTTCCCATTTTTGTTTAATCGATGGCGATTGCACTCCACTTGAGTCTTAAGTTTTTTTTTATGACGTATTCCCCGGTCGATGGTTGTACAATTGATAGATCTGTTTATGCTGTTGTCTTTAATGTTATTTGAATGGATATTTTAGAGGTGCTTGAAGGTAGCACAGCCCCAATGCCGTATATAAGTAAAGATATATGTACATATATGCTAAAGAAAGTCATTCGAAACGGGAGAATATGAGTCAGAAAGAGCGATCAGAGTGAGTGTCTGCATGCCTGAGAATCGCATAGCAGAGCACTTCATGTTAAACATAACATAACATTATGTAAATAACAGCAAGAATTCCAGGTACTCAAACATTAAACAATCCATATAGTGGAGCCTCTTCAACTTTCGCAACGTTTATAATAGTAATGTGAAGAAATAACAGCGCATTCCACTTGATGTAAACAAAACAAGCGAAAAGAACAGCCTTCTGTTGTGCCAAGGGAGCGTGCGCCTTTTGCTGTCGCAGCAGCAGCAGCAGCAGCTGTTAGTGCCTCTCTGCCCTCACTCACTGCTGCCGGCACACGCCCATTCAGCTTGGCATCGACAGCAACAACAAGAAAGACAATAACAAACAGCAGCAGCAGTAACAACAATAGTTTGCAATGCAGCGCTTGCATTGTTTGCTGTAAGACAACAGCCGGCTGTTAAGTGGTAACAGCGACGCAACAGCTCGTTTCAATGTGACTAAACTGCTCTGTACGTGCTTGTAACACAACAGTAGCAGCAGCAGAGCTAACGGCAGCAGCGCAGAGAGCAGCTTTGGGAGAGAGAGCGAGAGAGTGAGAGAGCGCGCGCCTATTGAGCAAGTTGGGGGCGCAGCGCAGTCGTCGCTGTTGTTATTGTTGTTTTTGTTTGCTTTGTTGTTATTCTTCTCCTTTTTGTAAATGAGCATTTGACGTTGACGTTGACGTTTTGACTGCGCTGCGACTGCAACTGCAGCCAGTTGGTATGATTGCTGTTATTGTTGTTGTTGTTTTTGTTGTTATTGCAGTCCATTGACTTTTTCAGTTTGCTCAGTTACTGTTGTTGGCGCTGTGCGCAGTTGTCACAGTTGCTGGCGCTGCTGCAGCCGACGCCGTCGCCTTTACAGTTGTTTTTGCTGCTTTTGCTGTTACTATTGTTATTGCTATTATTGTATAGATTTTTTCTCACTTTTTGCATGCATGTTTGCATGTACTTTATTCATACGCATGCATAAGCCCGTTTTGTTTATTAACGATAAAACTGCAATCTGCGAGCTGAGCGTGGCTCAGACATAAATATGTGTGTATGTGGTATGTGTATGTGTGTGTGTGTGTGTGTGGCTGCTGTGGGAGTTTTATTATAATACCCTGTAGCAAAATACAATGAGAGTATATTGGTTTTGCAATGAACTCTGTTTATTTGATCTATACAGGGTATTCACAAGTCATTGAGTATCTATTTATAATATAGCTTACAATCTTATATATATATATGATAGATTATATATATATCTTGCTACCCTTACAGGGTATTTCTTGGCTCATATCTGCTCCATAGACAACTTCACATATTTATATTGTTGTTGCATTTTAATTAAGATAACTTCAGTTTATGACAGCACACACACACACTCACACACGCATGCAGATGGATATGCATATTTATGTATGCATATCAGTCGTTGTCCAAAGTCCGTTGTGGGCTGTTTATAAATAAATTGAAGCCAAGCAGCAATGGGCGTGAATTGTATGCAAAGTCAGTGATCAGCTAATGGGCGATTACTTTAAACCTATTATGGCCATTATATACGAATATTATTATGCAAGTGAATAACTGCAAAAATTGTTGAGCGCAAAAATGTGAACGGAAAAGGCTGTTGGACTCCGTTTTGAAATGCTCGAAGTAACAGCAGAGGGCATGCGAATATAGTCACTCCATGTAGACGAGAGTTTTTCTAATTAATAATAATAATATAAATTTAAATATTAAATATTTATACTAATAAAAAATAATACAAAAAAGTAGTAACAAAAATAGAAATAATAATACAAAAAAATATATGTTAAGTAAATAAATAATAAAATTAAAAAAAGTATAATAGTATTAATAATAAATACTAAATTAAAGTAATAAAATAAATAAATAATAAAATAAAAAATATAATAAAGAAATATTTAATATTTTTAAATTAAGTTTTAAATTAAAAATAAATACATTTATTAAAAATACTAAAAATAAAAAAAATAAAAATTAAAAATAAAACTACTAAATAAAAATAAAAATATAATATAATATAAAAAAATAAATAATATAAAAAAGAAATTAAAAGATATTTAAATGATATATTAAAAATAAATATATAAAAAGAAAAGTAATAAGAAAAATATTAAAATAAATATAAAAATAATAAAAAAATAAATAAATATATAAAAAATACATATGTATATTAAAAATACTATAAATAAAATAAATACAAATTAAAAAAAAAAATTTAAAAAATAAAAAAAATATAATATAATATAATATAATATAATATAAAGTAATAAATAACATAACCAACATTAATCTTAGAAAATAATAGAAAATAGAAGAAATATAAATGATAAATTTAATATAATAAAAATAAATATATAACAAACAAAAATAATGAGAAAAAAAAATTAATAATAATTAAAATTAATGAATATATAAAAATAATAATCAAAAGTTCAATTTATTTAAATTATTCTAATTTCAGAACATATAATATATATGTAGTTCTATTTGTAGTGCCAGCTTAAAGGCCTAATGCACTCAAATATTCTTGAATATTAAATCAGGTTAAGAAAAAAACATTAGAGGGCGAGCTGTAATAACTTTGCTCTGGGGCTGGCATAAAACTGCATTGCCAAAGCTGGCAAAGCGGGCCTTGAGGCCAAATGTGCTGCCTCTCTCTATGTCGCACTTGCCCACCCTCTCTCTATCTCTCTCTCTCTCTCTCTCTGTGCTCTGTCTTTGTCTTGTTACAACTTTAATTGACTTTAATTAAATGCAAGTCGTAAAGTCAAATGTGTGGCACGGCGGCCGCACAGTCGCGCATACTTGGGCTCCGGCTCCGGCTCCGGCTTAACAATTTAATTAAAGCGAATGCGAATCATAAATATTATAATACCCGAGTGCAGTTAACTGTTAGATCCAATTGTCAACTAACGGGCCCCCAAGACGAGCGTTGCTCGATGCGGTCATAGACCATGTTCTATAATGGCATATAGATCATATATATATAAATATATAGTATAGTCTATTGTAGATATATTACAGGGTATTTGATGTTCATCAATTCAATTTTCTACACTGTTTTTGAGGTCTTGCCAACTTGTCTCGCCTTTAAGCCGCAAACTGTAAACGGGTCCGCAGCGAAGGTCGTCGCTGGGCTGCTTTGGGTTGGGTTCGCCGGACAGAGAGACATGGCTCTTAATTAGCTGCTTATATTACGGACATTAGCTCATTGCTGTTGTTGTCTCATTAGAGGCGACGCGATTTCGTTCGCTGTTGAGCGGGTGGCCGAAGTTTTGTTCAAAACAAAAACAAAACAGCTAACTGGTTTTTGTGTTAACTCAATATAGAGACGGAGACGGAGAGGGAGGCGGAGACGAAGACGGCGCTGAGCGCGGCTTGAAATTCATCTAATTGAAATTCTGTTTGGATTCTTGAGATTTTCGAAATGCAGTTGAGTTGCTGCTAAATTAACAGCGCTGTTAAGTAACATTATGCTATGAAAGCAGACTGTAATCGAGCTGAAATCTGTGTAGTCTGAAACTAGCTCTTTAGCTTTTTTCAAGCTATATGAAATCTTAACAGAGCAACTACTCTAGCATATCTATATATATCTGTATATTTGAATCTATCAATCTATATATATATATATCTATCTATCTATCTATCTGATCAATCTATATATCTATCTATCTGATCTATCTGATCTACCTATCTATTTATTTGATCTATCTATCTATCTATCTATCTATCTATCTATCTATCTATCTATCTATCTATCTCTCTATATATCTATCTATCTGATCTATCTATCTATCTATCTGATCTATCTATCTATCTATCTATCTATCTATCTATCTATCTATCTATCTATCTATCTATCTATCTATCTATCTATCAATCTATCAATCTATCTATCTCTCTATCTATCTGATCTATCTATCTCTCTATCTATCTATCTATCTATCTATCTATCTATCTATCTATCTATCTATCTATCCATCTATCTCTCTATATATCTATCTATCTATCTATCTATCTATCTATCTATCTATCTATCTATCTATCTATCTATCTATCTATCTATCTATCTATCTATCTATCTATCTATCTCTCTATCTATCTATCTATCTATCTATCTATCTATCTATCTATCTATCTATCTATCTCTCTATATATCTATCTATCTGATCTATCTATCTATCTCTCTATCTATCCCTCTATCTATCTATCTATCTCTCTATATATCTATCTATCTGATCTATCTATCTATCTCTCTATCTATCTATCTATCTATCTATTCATAACAGACTACTATAACCCATCTACATTCATCTATCTATATATCAATCTATAACCTATCTACATCTATCTGTATATCTATAATCGATAACAAATCATATATCTACCTTCATGCCCTATGCCACCTACCTTTACAGTTAGGATTCAATATCTCCATTGCAATCTTGGCCCATTCGCTTCGCCCATTTGCCAATCCATTGCAATTCGCTTTGATCTTCGATTGCGGCTTTTACAACACTGGCTATGTGGCTGCAGCTGGCAGTGCGATGAGCACATTTGCCATGCCTTATGCATTATGCATTGAGCACCCACAATGAATACAGATATATACATATGTATATATATATATATTGGAGTTGATCTAGCGAGCAAGTTGCTGTCTTTAGAGTTGTTGGCAACTTCGCTTTGGCCTGTCACGTAGGTCATAGAGCCGCAATTTCCCCAGTGCTTGCTCTTCTGGCCCACAAGTGCTTACCAACTAGCATAAAAAACAATAATAATAACAGCAACAACAACAACAACAACAATGACAATCATTTTTACAGCTAAACCGCAGCACAGACAATAAGTTGCCCCAGCCTAGCCTCGCCTCTGCTGCTGCTGCTGCTGCTGCGTGCCTCGCTTCTGGGGGCGAGGCTTTGTCGCTGACGAATGAAGGGAGAGGGGGCCAGGGGGTGGTAGTGCTGGGTGCCTTACCAATTAAAATGCGCGACATCACATGTGCAGCAGCATTTATTATAAATTTTTCGTCGGAATCGAGCTGAAAAAATAGTTGGTAAAAAAAAGAGGAAAATGAATTTAACAACATCAAAATGGAGAAAAATAAAAGCGCATTAAGAATATAGCTGAAATAGGAGGAGGGCGAGTGGGGATGGGGGTGGGGGTGGCTGAGTGCGTACTGCCAGCATTGAGCTCTTAACTGGTTGGGTACAGTTGCCAACGCTGTCTGCATGCGCGGAGAACGGAGTCAGCTCCGCCTGCTCTCCCCCTCTCTCTCTCTCTCTCTCTCTATGCTGCTGTTGTGCATGTTACAATGTTGTTAATATGACGCTTAGTAGTTGTCACACACACACACACACACACACACACACACACGCACGCATGTCAACTAAATATGCATTGACAATGTTTTTCAAATTGACGACAAGAGTGATAGAGATAGAGATAGAGAGAGAGAGAGAGAGAGAGGGTAGAGGGCGAGAGTGGCTGAGTGAGTGGGATAGAGGACTGATTCTGACAGGGCTTAGCTGGTCGGGGAGGATGTTCAAGGGGGGTGGGGTGGGGTTGGGTGCTGGCAGCGTGTCGCTGTAAAATTATTGGCATGCGAACGATGCTGCAACGTTTATTAAATTTTTGAAGTGCCGCAAAGAGGGTGAAGCCATTGTCGCAGGCGAAGCGGGAAGGCGGCAGAGGAATACATATACGTGTCTCATGCAGACAGTGTGTGTGTGTGTGAGTGTGTGTGCGAGTGTGTCACACGTGTGTGTCAGCGTGTGCGTGTGCCATTTTATGTTGTATTAATTTTACAACTTGCATTTTGTAACTTGCAACACGAGCATCATATATCATTATTTGCAGTTGCAGCGAGTGGGTGGGTGGGTGGTAGGTAGAGGTAGAGGTACAGAGAGTATGGGTGTGAGAGAAAAAGAAGAGAGATGGCTGGAGATTGTATAGGTGTGGGAGAAGAAGAGAGAGGGAGAGCTAGGTAGAGAGCGTGTAGGTCTGAGATGAAGATATGAGAGAAGGGGAGAGTATGCGTGGGTGTATGTGAAAGAGGGCGGGAGTATATGTAGGTATGAAGGAAGGAGATCAAGTGCGTATGGTGAGAGAGAGAGAGAGAGAGAGAGATGGTGTGTAGAGTTGTAGAAGAGTGAGAGTATGAGAGTGAGAGTGAGAGTATGTGGGAGTATGAGAGAGAGAAAGAGAGAGAGAGAGATAGATATAGAGATAGAGATACAGATAGAGATAGAGAGAGATAGAGGTAGATAAAGAGAGATAGAGGGAGATAGAGGGAGATAGAATGAGATAGAGAAGGATAGAAAGAGATAGAGAGAGCGAGTGTGTGAGACAGATAGAGAGAGGGAAAGACAGGGAGAGAAAAAGACAGCGAGAGAGAGGGAATGTGTGGGTATACGTGTGAGAGAAAGAGAAAGATAGAGATAGAGAGAGCGAGTGTGTGAGAGAGAGATACAGAGATATATATAGAGAGAGATAGATAGAGAGAGAGAAAGACAGGGAGAGAGACACAGAGAGAGAGAGATAGAAAGAGAGAGATAAAGATAGAGCGAGTGTGTGAGATAGATAGAGAGAGAGAAAGACAGGGAGAGAGAAAGACAGAGAGAGAGAGAGGGAATGTGTGGGTATACGTGTGAGAGAAAGAGTGAGATAGAGAGAGATAGAAAGAGATAGAAAGAGATAGAGATAGAGAGAGATAGAGAGAGCGAGTGTGTGAGAGAGAGATACAGAGAGATATATAGAGAGAGATAGATAGAGAGAGAGTGAAAGACAGAGAGAGAGACCCAGAGAGAGATAGAAAGAGAGAGATAAAGATAGAACGAGTGTGTGAGAACTATAGAGAGATAGAGAAAGAGAAAGAGAGAGAGAGAGAGAGAGTATGTATGCTTTTCTCTATGTGCCTGTCTGTCCGTCCGTCTCGAGTGCCTCGTATTGGACGTGTCCACTGCTTTATGGCAGCTGCTGTATTGCGTTAATTTGCCATCAACTTGATTTTGTTTCATTAAATATAAATATTTTGATTAATTTTAATTTATTGGCTCAATTTAAAGTGAATCAGCCAATTGGCATTTAAATGAGTTGTGCGAAATTTAATCGACAGCGATTTAACCCAGCGATAAATAAGTTAACACGCACTTTGTCCTTTGTCCTTCGTCCTTTGTGCGCGCCGTCAATTAGTCAGCTGCAGCTGCATTAATTATTTAATTAAACCAAAAAAAAAAAAAAAACAAAATCAAAATAAACTAAAAAACTTTGAACTTTTAATTATGCATGTGAAACCGCTTAAAAAATTAGTTAATTCATTATTTAGAGTAAGCTTAAACAATAACTGTGATTCGTTAGCCAGGCAAACAGCAAAAACTATTTAAATATTTATGCAGTTTTTTGTTTTTTGTTTTTTAATATAATTTATTAAAAAAGTTAGCGGGAAAATGTTAATCCCGCCTCCGACTCCTGCTGCTCTGATATATTAATCGAAAAGTTTACAAATCGTTGCTTTTAGCCGAGTCCTCGGGTGTCTCTTTGTGGCAAGGAGCAAGAGCTCAGACACACACACACACACACACACACACACACACACTGAGACTCACGAGTTTCTCATGTATTTGATAATACATAAATACATTGTCTAATATTTGTGGATGCTTGGAGCTTGGGGCTTCGCAGCAGCTTAACTGTCGTCTAGGGTAGCTGATGAGGGGAGTGGTTGGGGTGGGTGGGTGGTGCGGTGGTTCTCGAAATTTGCTTTCTGTTGCCAGCTGCACTTGCAACATGCCGCACTTCATTGCAACTAAACAAGTTTGCTAACTATTTGAGTGAGTTTTCATGCGTCGTTGCCGCTTCTATTCTTATACTTATGTGTGTGTGGGTGTATCTCTCTCTCTCTCTCTCTCTCTCTCCCTCTCTGTCTCTGTTTCTCTGTGTGTGCATTAGCGAATTGTTGCAAAGACGTAAGGCTAAGCAAAGCAAAGAGTAAACACAAGACAATGAAGTCTGAAATAGGAACTGCACATATCCATTGGCAAGCCCCTGTGTGTGCGTGTGTGTGTGTGTATGTGTGTGAGTCACAAACACAGATACTTAGTATCTTCATCTGTATCTGTAAGTTACACACATATTGCTAAGAGGCTTATGATTTGAAAGCTTCAAAGTGCCGTGCAGCAGCGGCTAATGAGTTCCTTCAACTTGTAAACGAATTATGTATAAACAAGCATTCAATTGCCATAACTATGCGCTGTTGTCGAATTTCACTATGGCTCAACTTTGGCCTGTCTAGATACACATACATATATTGAATATATATATATATCTTAAAAGCTCTAATATCTTACTTTAATAATAAAATTCCGTCTAATATGACTACAAATAACTAAAAATTTGATGGCTTACCAAAGTGCGCTGTTGCCAGATTTCATTTTAGGGGTTTCATTTACATTCTCAGCCATATTCCTTATGCAATGTTGACAAATATGACAAATATTCATAAATGAGCGCATATATCTAATTTTCCGACAACTGTCGAGACTGCGCTGTTGCCACATTTCATTTAAGTGCTTTTATTTGCATAACGTTTTGCGCGGTTGCCAAATTTCAATGTAGTTTGATCTGTTATGCTGGCCAATTTATAAGTACTTTATGTATACCCATATGAGCACATACATAAATGTAATGCTTTGATAACTTACTAAAGTGCGCTGTTGTCGTATTTCATTTTCATGTTAGTTTTATTTTTATTTGGGGCGATGTTGCCAAAGCTTTCGTTTTACAATAAAATATATATATATATATAACTTAATAAATCTCTCAAGTATATTTTATGATACTCTATAGTGCGGCGTTGCCAAGCTTCACTGCACGTGCGCTGTTGCCAATTTTAGTCCTTCAGCATTCCTGACAAGAAACAGTTCAGCTTCAGTTCTTTTTTAGTCTAAAATGAGCTGTTGCCCAATTTTAGAGCTCAAGTCTGTCATTTCTGTTATCATTGAGCTCTACACTGTTGCCACACTTCACAGCAAGTAGGCCCCTTCCTTTTCTGCTCTTCAGTTCCTCTCAAATTTCTTTGCTCTCAAACGACATCGTTTTAGCTAAATTCACAAAATTTCAATTTGTTTACAATTTCTGAACATTTTCATCTGCCTTTATCAGCTTTTGGTGTGCTGTGTTTGCCAAGCTTTAATTGAAAAGTGGTGTTAGATAGATACGCTGTAGGCTCAGTTGAGTGCGCTGTTGCCGCATTTCAGTTGCCATTTTACACTGTTGCCGTCGACTAAAAAAGGATTGTGAATGAGGAGTTAGGGGGCTGCTGCTGCTGCTGCAGGCTCGCCAGTTAGCCGTATTCGGGGTCCATCTAATTGCTAACCAGATGCACTCAAAGAACCATTTGCGACGTTGCCGAACTTCAATTAGCAGCAATTTGGCTGCAAAGTGCAGTTGGCCGTGGCCAGAGCAAAGGGAAAAGGAACAACGAGCACTTGCTTGCCACTGTGCCCTCAAGTGCACATTTTGTCAAATCAAAAACGGAATTTGAATTTCAATCAACTTAAATTAAATCAAAATTTGTAAAATGAAGTGTACACACACACACGGACACACACGGACACACACGGACACACGCACAACCATTTGCGAGTCTTTTGAATGAGCTGAACTGAAAACTCTCAACTTCAATTCCAATTTCATGGGCAGCAGCCAGTTGTTGTCCTTGTCCTTGTCGTTGTCGTTGTCCTCGTCGTAATCAGCACAAAATTTGAATATAATTCTCATGAATGCCCGGAGAGTTAGTTGTGTGCTCTGGTCTGGTTTGGTCTGGTCTGGTCTGGTCTGGTCTTGGTCTTGGTCTTGCTCTAAGGGCTCCAAGGGTCTCATGGCCTTGATGCACCCTCCGACCGCAGCAGCAGCTAGCAAATGTTCTAAGAGCTGCGGCAGCTGCGGGACGTTTGCCAGCCACAAAAATTCACAGCAAAGAAAAGTCGGCAAATGCACTCGATGCTGTTCTCGACCTGCATGTGCTTCCAAAGGCCATCAGCCAGTGGCCAAGCCAAGTCATCTCGCCCTCTCTCTCCCGCTGTCTGTCTGTCTGTTACTTCGGTTACGGCTTTTGGTTTTTGGCCTTTTCGATACGGGGGAAACCGCACGAAAGATGAAAGGCAAAAACTCTTACACTTTGATGATTGCCATGAGTGGAACTACCATATTTAGAGCTCTACTACTACTCTCTCTCTCACGCTCTCCCGCTCTCCCACTCTCTCTGTCTGGCTGTTGGCTTGGCTTGATTAGGCATTGCACACACGTAATCGCAATTGACGCCCCAGATTCACGCACCTGTTGTTTGGCTTGGCTAAGCTGACAGCTAGTTGTAGTTAGCCAGTTCTCCAGCTCTCCAGTTCTCTGGCTCTCTAGTTCTCTAGTTCTCCACTTGCCCAGTTCTCGTTACCCCAATTCTCCCATTCACAATTGTCTACTCCCTAAGTGGTTCGCTTTGATTTCTGTTGCTGGCGGCACGTTTCCATTCGATGGCCATAAATTTTGCATACTATTAACCTATATAAATAATGTATAACCACAGGTATATATATATATATATATATATATATATATATATATATATACATGTAAATTTACTTAAAATTTGAGTCAAATATATAGCTCATGCCGTTTTCAATCTTCTCTTGCAGCTGCCGCAGTCACTCGCCTCGCCTCAATGTCTGACGAAGTGCCTTTGGGACGTTTATCGCAAATTTTCGATACTCTAACCAACTTACAACAACAGCAACAACAACAACAACAACAGCAGCAACAGCAGCAACAACATCAGCTGCAGCTGCAGGCAGCGGCAACGGAGCAGCTGCGTCGTCGCTCTGCCTCGTCGTCGCCCTCGCCGTCGGCCAGCGCCTCGGCGTCCTCGTCGGGCCGCGCCACGCCCGCCGCCGCGCTGGGCGTGGCCGCCACGCAAACTCTATACTACACTCACACGCACAACTACTTTCTGCGGCCGCAAGATGGCGCTAGCTACCTGCACACGTTCCCCGCCACGGCCGCCGCACAGCACTCGTCGCACTTCTATCAGCAGCAGCAGCAGCAGCATCAGCTGCAGTTGCAGCATCAGCTGCAGCACCAGCCGCCTTCGCTGCCCGGCCGGCTGTCGGGCTCCGGCTCTGGGTCGGCGTCCGGCTCTGGCTCTGGCTCCGGCACGCAGTCGCTGCACGCCTCGCCGCTGCTGGCCAAGCGCGCCACCTCGTTTAGCGGGCAGATGCCGCTGACGCGTGCCGCCCAGCTGCACGAGGCGCGCCTGGTGGCCGCCTCGACGCCCAACAGTCCGCGGCTGATGCCGCGACGTGCGCCACGCCCGCCGCCCATACCGGCCAAGCCGACCAAGGAGCTGACCGCTGCGAGTGGCGCCGCCAATCCCGTGCTTGCCGCCCTCGATGCACCCGATGCGCCCTGGCCGCACTTCTCCTCCCTGACCGAGCACCTGGACGTGCATCAGCTGAACAACTACGGACAGGCACTGCCTGAGGTGGGTTACGCTCCGCTCTTAAAGAGACTCCACCTAGCTTTCTCTTCTTTGACCTTTGCAGATCAACTGGCAGGAGCGCTGCTTGGAGCTGCAACTGGAGCTGCATCGATCCAAGAATCAGGCGGGTCGCATTCGTGATATGCTGCGCGAAAAGGTAAGTTCCACAAGATTTCTATTAAATTGACTATATATGAATGTAAATACTTATATTCCCTCATACTATTATGTTTCATGCAGACTTAGTCACAGAACGGGTGTTATTATTGAAGTGGAACAAGTTCTGGTTCCGGTTCATAATGCCAGAATTTCTATTTCCTCATACTATTATGTTTCATGCAGACTAGTTCCGGTTCATAATTCCAGAAGATATATTCCCTCATACTATTATGTTTCATGCAGCCTTTGGGCAACTGGCACAGAACTGGTATTATTTTTGAAGTGGAACTAGTTCCGGTTCTGGTTCAGTATGCCACAGTTTCAATTCCATTGTTTTATTTTGAGTCATGGAGACTTTGGACAAGTAAAAATGGTATTTTTATCAGAGTGGAACTGGTTCCGGTTCCGCAGCCATAATGCCATTTTTATCTTGATTCATATGAACTTAAGGCTATATTTCTGAAACTAAAGTACAAATTCAAAAGCCTACAACTCCCACTAAACGGTTGCTCGTATTGCACTGGAACTAGTTCTTTTTTGCTTACGGTAGTTTTTAATATCTAAATTGTGCATTGTTCAACTCGCAGAATAATCACAATGAAGCTGAAAGCGAATCAAACTAAGAGCAAAGTTTTTAGTTAAATTGAACTAGTTCTTTTTTGTTTCTGAAACTTATATATCATATCTGCCATGATGATATATGGTATATAAGTTTTTGTATTCAGTTTGATTTGGTTCAATTTTTTGTTAAGAACATTGCTTCTCAAGACCTATGAATATTTCAGTGAACTGAACCAGTTCGGAATGAGTATGATAAGTTCATGCCAGCATAGGATATAGCATAGATGCTTAGGGGACTTGTTGATTAGTGCAAATGACTTATTAAGTGAGCAACAAGACTGAGAAGAGAGAAAAAAAGACAAAGAACAGAAGTGACGCACAGACACATTAATTACACACACACACAGGCACACACATACACACACACACGCAGGCACAGGCCGTCTAATGTATAAGTTGCGCTTAATGATGATTTATGGGGCCCATGGTTAGAACATTTTTATGACGACCCCTTACAATTATCAGGCCAAAAACGTAATCTACTTGCCTTGCCGCGCCCCCACCAGACTGAAGCGCCACTTCGCCTGCTCTTGGCTAATTTGTGGCGGAAATAGTGCAGCTGTGTGTTGACAATATCTCGCTGTCTGTGTGTGTGTGTGAGTGTGAGAGTCCTTTTATGATTAGCCTAATTAAGTCATTAGGCATTTGGCCAAAATAACAGCAGCAGCAGCAGCAGCAGCGGCGGCGGCGGCAGTTCTCTCACGGCATTGTCATTAGGTTTATTGGCAGCGCCATCTAGTGGCGCATTAATGCAAAAACTATATGAATTATTAAAATATGTGTGTGTGTGTGTGTGTGAGGGAGAGTGGGCATTACTTTCATCTCGGCACACATGGCGCTTGATATATACACGATATATGGCCATGAGTCATGACATAAATTAATTACACTTCAATGATTTTTGCTGCATGAATAATGCATGAGTCGAGTCGAGTCGAGCCGAGTCGAGTCGCCCCACCACAGTCAGTGCTCATGCACTGCCCTGCTATAGTGATCTTTTCAACAGAGTTAATCACAAATATTTATATATATATGTATATATATACTTTGTTAAATGTCTGATATACGCTGCAGATGTAAGCGAATATATGAATAAATATTGAGCTACAACTTTTGCTGCTTATATATATATATATTTTTTAAATATTTATTCAGTTTATGCTGCTGCAGCTGGCAAACTGTGAAGTCTGTGTGTGTTAAGCGGCTTTGCGCGGTCTTTGTGGCTGCTTTAAAGACAGCAATTTGCTGTCAGTTAGAAATTGAATAAACATTGGCAAATATAATAATAGAAGTATTAACACTTTTTTATTTTTTATAAATTTTATTTAAGGCAATTTTGGCAGCTTTGAGCCTGACTAACTTTAATGGTAGCCCAAGCCAAACAGAAATGATTTAAATATATTTCTAAGCCTTTGCAAGATAACGAATACACAGAAAACACTGTTGATGAGTTATAGAGCTATAGAGCGTAGCTAACACAGTTAAACTTCCGGTGCATATTTGCTAGATTTGTAGTAAAGAGCTATGGCTCAGTAGGTCTTAAGGGTACCGGAGTTGGCTTCTAGTCTAGCTCAGGTGACAGCTGAACTTTGGCCTGCACTAACTAGACATCCAGCCAGGTTGTTCTAGTCTCTACTGTTATATTTCGGGCAGCTCGGGGATTCTGTCCGCAATTCATATTCTATTTTAGAAATGATATAGCCCATTTATGAATATTTTTAGAGTTCATTTCAAATATCTCTCATATATCATCCAGTCGATATTCATATTCACAGTCCATTCAATTAAAGTTCAGATAGATAGATGGCACTCAAGATTCACTTCAGTCTGACTCTACTGCTAGTTCTATTTTTGAGCTGCACTGCCTATGATAGCCTGGCCAGGTTAGTCTCTCAGGTTGCTGCTTGGTCTGTCTCTAAGATGCTGTCTTCAGGCTTACGCCCCAGTTGCTCATGCCTCACATCTCTTATAAATGTGCACTGAGAGCAAATAAACTCTTGACACATTTCGCAGCCAGTGGGCAGTTTAGTCTTCAAAGGATGCCAACACAAAGCTCTCTTTGCAGTCGCTGCTTGAGAAGTTAACGAATAACCCGAAATGACCTGCGCCAAAGTTGCTCACTTGCTGCTGCATTGTTGTTTTTCATTATGTTAGGCGTTGCTTTGCCAGCTGTGAATGTGTGTGTGTGTGTGTAGGTGTGTGTGTGTGTGGCGCCTATTGCTATGCAATGGCAAGTTTTGCCAGGCATTGTTGATTTTTGAAAAGGCTGCGCGGGAGTGTGAAGTGAGCACGGCGAATGCATTCGTTTGCTTTGTGCAATGCTGCATGTCGCTTTTAATGAAAGAACAAAAACAATGAAATGAAAAAACATTCACGCCGCTGGCTCTCAACGACTGCACAATGCACGCTCGACTTCAATCAGCTTCACTTACATATTCCCATTATTTGTTACACAAAGCCAATATACCCCGAAAACTCGCTTAGGGCACAAACTGCTAAGCAAAGAGCACCTTGAGCACTGTTGCCACTGACCAGAGCAGAGCGCATCTGAACTGCTGCTGCAGCAACACTTTTCAATATTTAATTGGCAGCGAGCACAAAAAAAATGAGAGAGAGAGACAGAGAGAGAGAGAGAGAGAGAGAGAGAGAGAGAGAGAGAGAGAGAGAGAGAGAGGGGTAAAAAAAAACATAACTCCATATCAAAGCGGAGCTGGCAGCACAAACAACTTCAACGATGCTCGACTGGGCAGTTGCTTAGCGAGCAGCTGCCCTGTTTGAGTGCAGTTTGTTGAGTCAGTTGGGCAGATGAGCTAAATTAGAGAGATTGAAAATTAAATTAGGTTTATAACTATATTTATTATAGGAATATAATATTTTAGCTCTATTATTTGTACTATTAAAAAAAATATATATATATATATATATATATATATATATATATATTTGATATTTTTTTAAGTATTTAAAGCCATGGTATAGAAATTTAGGTATTAAAAAAATATTTAAAAAAATAAAACAAATAATTTTTGAAGATATTTAAATATTTTCTGATATTTTAAAAATATTTCTTTTATGCATAATATTAATATTACAATGGTATACAAGTTAGGCATAGAAAAAGTATTAAAATAATTAAAATAAATATAAGAAAAATTTCAAAAATATTTTTAAGGCTTTCAAATATTTTCTTATATTTTCAAAATATTTTCAGATATTTTAAAAATATTTTCTATTATTTTTAAAATATATATTTTGTATTTTTTGTTTGCATAATATTTATTTAATGCAGTTTATTGTCTTGCCATGTTGTTGTAAAGAAATTGAGCTACTAATTGTCACTGTGACCTTACTTATTTCTTCTTCTCACCTATTCTGCAGCTGCTTGTATCCCTGTTCACCGCCTGTAGTCCTTTCGCTCCTCAAGCGCTTCTGCTTGAGTGTAGATGCCCATTGGCTTCGATATGCTCTCAGTCTATACACGCATCTAGAGCTTTGTCATCCTTCAACAACTCTTTTCCTTTGTCATTCCCTGCCAATTAGCAGTTGAATAAGCTTAACGTAATCCCGTGCAAGTTGCACATGCCCGGCGGCAGCTAGTTTACAGGGTATCGTTCGAAATATCAAAACTGAGCCAAATTGGAAAATATAACAAGTCGAACGACTAAAAGTATGCAATGAATATTTTATTTGTGTTTTATGCATTTGCCATTTGCCATTTGCTGTTTGCTGTTTTCTGTTTGGAGCCCGCCTTTTGCCTTTTGTCGCCCATTTTTATGAGCTTCTCAATTTTTGTTGGCTGCCGCTGCTGCTGCTGCTGGCTCACGACAACTTGCAACTTTTTGGCGCAGCTGCAGCTGCAAGCGCTCAAGTGCAGCAAATTTTTGTCATCATAAATTTTAAATTAGTTGCAGCAAAAGTTGCAGTTGCCCCCTGCTAACATTATTATGATATTTATTTATAATTTAGCTTTTTTTTACTTTTGATATTTATATATATACATATATATATATGTATATGTTTTTTTTTTGGAAAATCCCATTTAAATATTAAGCAGAGAGAGAGAGAGAGAGGGAGATTTTGAATGCTTTTATTTGAGTGCTCGCAAATATGCAAATTGGGCTGTCGCTTACTTTTCCTAATGTCACAAGTCGAGAAACAGAGAGAAAGAGAGAGAGAGAGAGAGAGAGTTAGAGTGAGTGTGGGTCTAGCGCTGGACAGCTGAAGGACAGGAGCACATCGAAAAGAGCAATCAAAAGAGGCGTTAAGCTAAAAACCACAACATCGACTGGGCAGCTAGCAAATGTTCTTGGCAACAATGTGCATGCCGTGAAATTATGGCCAAGCATATTGCAACATTCTTGTACGACAATAAAATTCAAGTTTATTGCCCAAGCACAAACCTAAACCGCCCTCCTCCCTCCCCCACACCTCTCGAGCTCGAGCTCGAACTCGCACCGAAGTCGAAGTTCACAGACCCAGCCAAACAACTGGCCAGCCAGGCAAAGAAATTTGCCCAAAAAGAATACCGAATGAATAAAGTTTTACGTAGCTGGCCACACAATATCACGTTTACAGCGCTGCAACGTTGCCAAATTTCACTTGTGATTTTTTTTCTTGTTTTCGCTTCACTCTTTTTTTAGCACTGGGCGAACGGAACGATAAAAAGCATATTTTTTGTTGTCGGCTCTTTGAAAGTAAAAACTCTAAAAATAAACATTATTTAAATTTCTTTTTATAGGTATTAAATAGTAAATGTAAATGCGGCGTTGCCAAACTTCAGAGGGTAGGTAAAACATAGTTTTGCCGTGTTTTGGTTGAAGTTTTTTGTAGGAATGAATCTCAATTGATATTAATTACCCTAGAGCTTCATTGAATACTAGCTTAAACTACAGCCTATGTATTATCTCTCCTTCAGCAGAGGCTGCACAACAGAACTCAACTAAAGAATTCTTTGAGTCTTTACTTTTTCTACTTTGATATAAGAAAACTTGTTGCTAAGTACGTTGGAGCTCATTCAAGAGATCACTTGAGTGAAGTGTGTTTGACCTATTGTTCCAGCGAGTTGCCAGGTCACTTGCTATACCCTGTAGGAACGTGAGTGTAAGAGGTGGAGTGGAAGGTGGATATATCATCTGGATCAGCACTATATATGCTGTCTGAATGAATGTGTAAGAGCATAAGAACTAGCGCATAGCTGGCTGGGATAGGAGCTTGAGACTAAAGACACGGATCGAATTAGTTGTAAAGAATCGATCAATTTTGCACTGTTATCGATAATCGATCAAAATATCGAATATCTTTATCACTTGATTAGATCTTATATTATTGCACCCTTCATTCGTCTCAATACATTGAGCTTACCCTCTAATCGATAAGGGGTAAACTTGACTATGAAATCGATAAGTACCGATATCGATAGTCCGTAAGTCGTCATCCAGTTGACTCTTCGTAAGGTTTAGCTCTACAATATGACAATATTCTACATATTATATATCTATAATAGTTCTGCTTCTGCTTTCTTTGTGATTATCTTGCACTGATTGCAGCGCATCTTATAGTCGTGCATACCCTATTCAGGCATTCTTATTATGATTCCAGTGCCAGCGTTTCAGCGGCTTTATAGTGCTAAAGCGAGCTTTTAAGAAATTGCCAGCCTGGCCGCAGCGCCAGCTTGCCTCAGCCACTCGAGCGGCATTGCTCGTTGTCCTTCAAGTGGAGCGGAGTCCGCGCACGTTGTTATGACATTTTGTTTGACAATTGCCAATGGCTTGCTTTATCTAACATCTCTTGCTCACTCTCTCTCTCTCTCTCTCTCGCTCACTCTCTCTTTGGTTGTTTTTTATGGCCGTAAATGGGCCTCAATAAATCTGCAATGCCAGCGGCCCAGTTGCTAGTGATTGCACACTGGACACAGGCACAAACACCGGCTAACAGGCTGGCACCAAAAGTGGCCACATTAGTGCCATAAGCCATAAGCTATAAGCCATGTCATGTGTGTGTGTGTGTGTGTATGAGTAGTGGTGCGTGCGTGTTAACGCGTGGAAAGCCGCGCTTAGAGGCATCGCTCGCCATTTCAATTTCCACAGTGAACCGCAAAGACCCAAATACGAATGGAACGTTGACAAAAGTTTGTGTCCTGACGTCGATTAAAACCGGATGCAGCTGAATATCCATGCCATAAACAAGACAGCGGATGGAGAGTTACTAATGATAGACTTGCAGATATCCTGGAATGATAAAGAAAGGCGGAGATACAGAGGGAGACAGGGATGCAATGAGAGATAGGTATACAGAAAGGAAGGGAGAGGGGGAGAGAAAGAGAGAACTAGGGAAAGAGACGGAGTAAGGGAGAATGTAATAGAGAGAAAGAAAGAGAGCTGAAAGGAAAGAGAAAGTTAGAGAGAATAGACAAAGTGAGAGGTAGATAAATAAAGAGAAAGAGAGAGAGGGAGTAGAATAGATAGAAAGAGAGACACTATCTATTTAGTTCGAAAGGGAGAGCCAGAGTGAGAGAGAGAGATACATTGATACATAGATACAGAGTAAAGAGAGAGAGAGAGAAACACATAGAATATAGCAGAGATTATTATACATAAAAAAGATATAATAGATATAGACATAGATCTGCATGGATCAGAAATAATAAATTGAAGATAAAAGACAAATCAAAGCAGAGAATGAAAAGAAGAGACAAAGATAGAGAAAGGGAGAGGGATGAAACAGCAGCAAGTGCTTATTGTAGATCTTTCAAAAATCTTCTGAGAGCAATGGAAAAACTTTATAATAAATCTAACTGGGAATCAATTTGAAGACAGAGTTCAAAACTTATCTGAAAGAGCGAGGAAAGTTAGTTAGCTCTGCGCCTGGCATTCGTTTCCTCAGTTAGCGCTGCTTTGCAAGTTTATAGGGTATGTGCTATCATGGCAGCAAACAACAATGGGCACACGTAGCCCGGTGCAACAGTCGCATCTGTCAGGGCTGTCATTTGGTTGCGTTTTGGTCGTTGACTGCGCCGCTGCTGTGGGCCACGCCTTTTTGTAACAATGCAGCATCCGACAGCAAGCAGATAGGCGGCGCCTATAAGCATGCAATGCGCTGATTTCACACACACACACACACACTCGCACACTCACTCTACATGTGCCATTATTGCATAGCAGGAGGCGTTGCCTTTGTTTATGCGCATTATAGAGCGGGGGAAATTGAAAATGTTGCGCTGCCTGTGCTCAGCTCAGCCGGAAGGATGTCTCATGTGCCATGTCCTGTTGGGCGAGTTGTTGGACTCCACTCAAATTGGCCTTTTTACATGTTTATCGTTAAGCAAATGCAAACATATCGCAAATATGCGAACTTTTAACTTGCTTCTGCTTTGATGTGAGGGGCATTGCGATGGTGTTAGGAGCTATGCAAGCAGTTGTCGTTGATAAAGGAGAGTAAATATGAAGATAAATATACATACAGCTAAATATATTTATAATCTTGCTTATATATTCTGTAAAAATTGGTTCCTTAGCTTCGCCTCCTCCTACAGCTTCTATAGCTTATAGATTAGGCCTTGAGCTAATTGCCATCGAAGTCTTCTTTTAGTTATATTTTGAAAGCTAGCAGATCTTGGGCTCAACTCAATCCTAGACACCTGGTCTAGCCCTAGTATTTGCTTGAGCATCTTCTTTCTCTCGAATCTCTGAATGTCTCTAGCTTTTATATATCAAAGCATCCTAATTATATTTATCTAAAGTATATGTAGCTTATACAGATTCGTCTTGGCAGTAGTCTAGTAGTAGCTAAGCTACTCTTGTAGATTGTGAAATATTCTATATATAGCTTGGTTCTGTCAAATTGGATCTAAATAAGTGCAAAGACTAGCTCTCAACTACTAACCAAGACTCTATCTCGCTTGCTCTCCGCTATCAATTATCGATTATTGCTGTTTTTTCGATAACTATTCCCTAATATCGCTAGATATTCACCTCTAGCAACTATTGGCTTATTTATACATTTCTTATACATTTAATCTTCTTGCGCTCCCTTCACATTAAGCTCCCCATATCCCCGCGCTTCCCCCGGCGCATTTGCACTGTTTTCGAGAGAATTTCTTGGAATTTCATAAATTGCTTGGGCGCCTAATAACTTTTTATTGACTCTGAGCAGTGCGTAAGCCCTTTAAAAGGTTTTAGATAGCGAAAGAGAGTGGGGTTTGTGTGTGTGTGTGTGTGTGTGGCTACATCAAATTCGCTGTGAATCTGGGGACAGTTGTCGGGGCGGCAGCCTTAATTAAAAATTTTCGACAGCTGCGTGTCTGGGCATAAATTGCGCATCGAGCCTGTCAAATGGACGCAAATTTGCTCAACTATTTGAGCAATTAGACCGGGCCTAAGTCGGGCATAGAGTTTGGTGCGTATGGCATTTTGTGTATAATTAATTGGTAGCCGAAATGCATTGCATACTTTTGTGCGTCAATGGGTTAAGAGATGCCCTACCCCTCTCTCCCTCTCTCTCGCTGTGTCTCCTGTTGTCCTGGCATATTCTCATGCGCAGCTCTCGCTGCTGGCCGTAGTTGTGGATTCTTCTGCTTGGTTTCTGTTTATGACAACTTTCAAATATGCACACACACACACACACGCGTGGGTGTGTGTGCGTGTGTGTGTGTGGAGCAACATGTGCTGCCTACTTTTCGGCGTCGGCTGTCTGGCAATTTGTGCGGCAGGCGACAACATTCGAAGGCAACTAACTGCCAAGCGACTGCGGCCTGCAAAATTAATGGCCATCAGTCGCATAATAAATGAAGCAATGTCTTTTTCGGGCCACGCCCACGACAAGACAAAAAGTTCTAAAGTTTTGTGTCTAAGGCCCGCATGCTTTGGACAGCCTGTGTGTCGGGCTGTCGGGCTGTTTGGCTGGCGGGGCGTGGCCATGTCTGTGGCAGCGACAAGGACAACTCATTTTGTGTATGCAGCGCACACATGTTGGCCACGCTCGTTTATTCATTTGAATTATTCCCAAAAGCGCATTTAATTTTAATTATGCGTGACAATGCCTCATACAGAATGCCGCCGAGCGACTGCCCCAACCACATCCCCACGGCCGTGCCCCACATGGCTCTCGCATCCATGCCCTGGTTGCGCCGCACTCGCTCGAGTACATCGGTTGGGCTCAAGCCCCCCCCCCCCCACCACCACTCGCAACTAACTCCGAGCAGCAGCTCCTTTGTTTTTAACTATAATCCTTGCCGCATTTAACTAGCGCAGCTCGAAACACTGCGAATTATTGCAAGTATTTTATAAATGAATTGAAATCCAGCTGAAGCGGTCAGAATTTAGCACACAAAACAATAAGAAACAAGCAGAACGGCAAAAATGTCATAACAATAAGGAACAAAAGATGGATGTTGGGATTTGGCATGCTCGACTGCCAGATACTCTGTCTTGATGTGGGCAAAAAAACCGTAAAAGTAAATATGAATACTAAAGGTTTAGAATAAGGCAGAGCACGGCTGGCTAATACCCTGTGATTTTTGAGTTTGCTTGTTTTATGTTGACTCAACTGACTAATACCCTGTCTCAGTTTAAATACTCGCCTTTGGACATTAAAGCCTTTTCAGGCTTTTCTAGACTACTCGAACCTCAGGCATATTCTGTTCTCTTGAGCTTCCTGGGCAACTTGGTATCTCGCTCCCTGTTCCTGATTATAATAATACCCAACTGGCCAATACCCTAACTTTCCACTATGAAAAAGATTTGCCTTTTTCTCTTATTGATTCCAAACAACTGAATATTATATATGAAAAATATCTTCCTCTTGTTCACAGAAACTCCATGTTTAACTCACTTTAAAGCTACATCAGATTATCAAGCTCTGCTCTAGCTACATTTGCTAGCTGCAGGGTATTAGATTCAAATAAATATTTCAAGGCAAAAATATATATATATATTTCTTTGTGCAGCGTTTTGCCATTGTTGTTGTTGTTGTTGTTGTTGCTGCTGCTGTTGCTTTTGTCCTTTTTATCTGCTGTTATTTTATATTTCTGTTTTTGTCGAGCTGAACTGAAAGTGAGTTGATTTGGGGCCGTGCTGGCCATGCTTGACTTATGCGCTTGCCTCGCTGCTGGCGACAGCATTTGAATGTGGGGCAGCAGCAGCAGCAGCTGAAGCGATTGGCCAGCAGGGGGTCGCTCGACAGGCAGAGGGGAGGGGTGGGGGCGGTCAGGGAGGCAGCAACGTTGGCGGAAAATTACTGGAAAAAAGCAACAATGACAATGGAAATGCTTGAAAATGTGCGTAGAATGTGAGTTTAAAGAGTGCTAGAACTATGCAGGGGACATCTGATAGGAATTATTATTGAAAGTATGAAGCTCATAGATGCTGCTTGGGAGTATGATTATGTTCTTTACTGATTTCTGCGAGGATATATGTACATATATGATGTATAGCCTTATATATATAGTATCATTGAAGAGATCTTGCTCTATCAATATCTGGTTCCACATTGCATATATAGATATATCCATGACTAACCCAACGAACTATCTCCCTTTTTTTTACCCCTTCGTAAGCCCTTTGCCGCCCACTGTGCGCTGTTAATTCGGTTTGGCTGTAAGCTTTTAGGCGCATGCCTTAAATATGTTGCATGTATGCTTTCCACTTACATCCTTCATCCTTCAAATGCCTAAAACAAAATAGAGAAAAAGAAAAATTGTTAAAAAAAAGCTAATAAATATAGAAGAGCGCAAAGTGGCCAAGTGGTCGGGCAGGAAATGTCGTTTTTGTGCTTTCTTCTTGGTGCGGTCGAAGCATAAAACATGATTATGAACAAGCTGCTGCTCGAACCAAACCGAACCGAGCCTGCAATTAAAGCCAGCTACGCCTTGTCGCCTACCCCATACAGTTGGGGCTGGCTGAAGGAGGAGGTCCTCCACTCGACACAAACTTCGCACACAAACCGCACTAAAGTTGTGTGTTAAGCGGCTTTTGGCTGCGTATTTAAGCCGTTTATGTTGTTACGTGTTACAGCGAAATACACACGACTTACACACACACACACGCACATACACCCTTGGCCATGGGCCGTATGTCAGCTGCAATTTGCCAGGATCGGCTGGCTGGCGGTCTGACTAAAGCAGCAGCAGCAGCAGCAGAAGCAGCGAAAGCAACACTCAAAGTAATGCCGAAAAATGATATTAAGCGGATTGCACGACGACAATGTGAAACACTGCGCCATTGCCACGGCGCTGTTCAGTTCAACTTCCAGAGTCGTCTCAAATTTATGAAAAACTATGTGAAAGGGCAACAGCAGCACTAGCAACAACAACAACAACAACTACAGAGAGCAAACAGCAAACACCAATAATACTTATGACCACACACACACACACACACATAGAGTCTGGCCGGGGCACTCGTGTAGGTAGTTTCAATGTTACGCTAGGCACTGCCATATATATTTATGGGCACGGGATTATAAAGGATATTAGCCAGTTGTCGCCAGTGCTCCAGTTAAACAAGTGCTAACAATAGCCATAACAGATGCTCGCCCAGCCCAGCAGGCGACAAAAGGTGACTGAAACGATGTGTCTGAAAAGTAAATGAAACTATATTACTAGAGGGAGGGTGAAGGATGAGGATATATAGGAATGAATAGGAATAAACAGAGATAAAGATAAATATATACATATATAGAAAAAGATAGCTGGAAAAGCTTAAAGATATATATAGTTTTTGTACATAAATCTATATCAATTTAGCTATATTTATATACTACATATAGTAAAATTAATATATAATCTATATATATATATAATATTTATATGATTCTATAAATTATTCATATATTTTAAATATATATAATAGTTATAAATATACATTTTCTGCTTCAAATTGGATGAACTGCATCAGTTTGGCATTCTTCGAAAGTTTGAAAAATTATAACTCTTAAACAAAAACTTTGATTTATATGAAATAAATTTTGTTTTGTGCTAAATTTAAAGTAGTTATTAAAAAAAATGATTTAGAATTTCAGTATATATTATTTATAATTTTTTTTAAATTTTTTGCAAGAGTATTTGCACGTAATAGCTTCTGTTTAGCCTCATTAGAATAGCTTTGTATAGTATAATAATTTTAAAAAATTATAAAATCAAATTTGTATCTCAATAAAGGATACCCTTTTCCTAATATTTAAGTTCTTTTTTACTTCAACATATATCAAGTATACGCCTTAGTTAAGCTGCCATTAGACAAAGAAATGTTTGTGATAAACACAATACATTTTGAGAACAAATTGAAAAATATATATAGAAACTTAACAGATATATAGCTCTGCTTGGCATGCTGAAATACAAATTGCCCAGTTGCTGATCGAATCAAATGCATTTCATTGCCAGCAACAGCCGCCTTTCCATTGTTATATATGTATATATAGATATTTTTATATTATTTTTAATTATGCTCACTCCGAAAAAGGGCTATTAATGTTGTCTAGCCTTAGCGCATTGCGTATTTGTATGCAAATGAAATATATTATATGTTTTTTTCTGATGCAATCTGTAATTTGCATACAAATTAAACGAAAATAATGAAACAATAAATTACAAATTTTTGTTGCCTGTCAATTGAGCTGTTTAAGCTTTTTCTGTGCTTGAAAAAATTGTTAAAATTGTTGCAAAAATCTTTTGGTTTTCTATGACTAAGACTCTTCTGTCTCAAGTTTTTGTTCAATTTAATTATGCTTAGTCTAAACAAATGAAGTTCAGTTATAACTTCAGGAAATTCTTTTATAAATTAATAATTTGATGCAGAGATTTTGGGATTTCTTTTGTAATTTCTTCAATTGGAATTACTCAGAATTTCATATGACTTTTTATACTATTTCACGTAGTGAACTAGTATATTGGGTTTGTGCAATGTCCGTCATGCTGTCCGTCCGTCTGTCCGTATGAACGCAAACCATTTCCACGCTATTGAAGCTAGAGACTTGAAATTTGAAATATATACTCGTGTATACCCTCGTCTGATAAAGTGTCAAGATTTTCCCGATACGCCCACTAGGGGCGTGGCAAATCGGAAAATGCATTTTCCTGTATCTCAGAAACACTACTTCTAGAAGAGCTAGAGAGTTGAGATTTTAACTGAACACTCATGTCGACATCCCAAAATCAAAAAGCTATGGCGGATATATCTACGCCCATTGGGGGCGTGGCAAATCGGGTCAAACTGTATCTTCTACAGTTTTAAAGCTAGAACGCCCAAATTTGGCACGTGGGTTACTGTTACGCTCCTATAAGGATCGCCCAAAAAATTTATGGCCACGCCTACTAGGGGCGTGGCAAATCGGATCTGAAGATATAGTGATTTTACTAGTTTCGTTATATTTTGAGCACTATTGATGCTAGAGACTTGAGAGTTGGTATATATACTCGGGTTAACATCCCACAATCGAAAAGCTATGGCGGATATATCTACGCCTTCAGGGGGCGTGGCAACTAATATCAGCTTATATCTCCCACAGTTTTAAAGCTAGAAGCTTCAAAATTGAATGTTAAGTTACTTGGGGCCTCCTCTATCGATTCCCCAAAAGTTATTGTTACGCCCCAAAAGGGGCGTGACATACAGAAAAATACCCTGTAATTTTCGTATTTTTCGAATGTAAGCATCCAAACTTTACAGTTATATTCCTGAACGCCCACTCTATGCACATGCCAAAAATTATTTGTCTACAGCCACTGGGGGCGTGGCAAATCAAAACTGAAACATGTGAAGCTTCTGAGCCAATAACGCGCCACATAATGACTTTGTGACTTTTGACCTTGTCTTTTGATTTGTTAAATTATATATATATGTTTGAAAAGAACATTTTATTGATACAAAATAACTAAATAGGGAAAATATAACAAAAATATCAACATGACCGCACCGGGGTTCGAGCCCACACCTCTACGCTCGCTACTTAAATCACATTTTCAGAGTTGCCACCTCTCTCATTTTGAGAGATGCCATCTCTCTCGATTTAGGTGCGTGTTTTTGCTAAGGTAAGGGTTCGATCCTAATTGAAACTGTCTGGCCACCTCCAATGAAAAGTTTTAGTCTGCAATTAATTTGAGCGGCGAAAGTGGCGATTTAAGGTTAAATTTTAAAAAATATAATGTGATAGTTGCCCCTGTGTGCTGCTGGGACGTGAAATAGTATTTCGCTGTCGGTTGCGTCCGACAGCAACGTTCTTACTTGTTTTTAACATATTTTTTGCATTTATTATTCATTTGCGAAATGTTTAAAGTATTTTCTTTGCTCTGCCGAAGCTAAGCGTCTGTTTGTGTCCCACTGGGTGCACGAGTCACACACACACACACATCTGTTTGCTTTCCTATATGTATTTCTATTCATTTGGAGTTTACATAAATTCATAGAGTTGGCAGTTGGGGCTTTTTGGCTCTATGGCTGTTTGGCCGCTTTTGGCTTAATTGCTCAACAAGTTGGCGTCGTGCGGCGTTGCCGTAGTTGCCCAAAAAGCGGCAGCTGGCGTAAAAGCGAATACGATTTGGCATTCAATTTGAGCAAAGGCCACCTGGTGGGCGCCGCTGTGACATGCAAACACATGGGCAACATCTAATGCCAGTCTGTTGACAGCTGCTGTGCCCGCTGCCAATTGTGTGTGGAGCAGGAGCCGGAGCAGGAGCCGGAGCCGGAGCAGGTGCGGATTTGGGCCATGGCAATATGTGGCATCCACAATTAAAATGGTCGCCGCACGCTGATGCGTTGCTGTCAGGACTTAAGTCCATCGCACGCTAATTGACTGCGGCTGTCCCCAAAACATCAAAATTTACTCCTAAAGGTCGAGGCCAAAAATCAATAGGGTTTTTTTACTCAGACATGTTGTCATCGTTTTCGAGCCAACAGCTTTTCAGTTGTGCTCACTCACCTCCCCTTCTCTGCCCTCCTCTCCAATCCACTCCACTCCTCTGCTCAACATCAACATTGTCATCATTTAAAATTCAAATGCAAACATGCTTTGCCACAGGTCGCAACTGGCAGTCGAAGTCATTAAAATTCGCAGGCGGCCAAACAAATGCGGCCGTCGCGTTGCGTTGCGTTGCGCTGCGTCTTTAAGGCTAACTAACTGCGGCTTTAATACGCACACAATCAGCGCACGAAAGTATGCTACAAACACACACACACACACACACACACACACGTCTCACACCAGCGCAGAGAAACTAAACACGCAGCCGACGCTGCTCAGCTCACCATAGCGAAAGGCAGCAACAAAAAGTCCCTGTTCCGAAATCCCGCTATGCAAAGGCGGGAAATCGAGCTGCTTTAGCCGCATCTCTCTCAGAGTTCTCGACTGCGATATCGCCTGGAATTCGCATTTACGAATGAAAGCTGGGATTGGGCAAGTTGTAGATATTAAGATAAGCAAAAGCGGATGTGCTTTAAACTTTAGTTATTTGCAAGCGAAAGCTTTAAGCTTTCAGTTGCTTCTAGTTGCGCTTAAATATAAATATATAAAATACTTAAATATACTATAAATATACCAATAAGTTCTTTAATTTCTTATTTAAGCTTTCAGCTTTAGCAGGCTTTTGAATGAGCTTACAACTTTATTTTTATAATTTTCTAATATTTTAAAATATTTATTTAAAGAAATAAAATTTATAAACCTAAAAAATACATCTCAGAAAGCAGAAATAAATCTATACAAAATTCAAGCAATTCCCGCCTCGACTAAAGCTCGCTTTAATGCATATTTTCCCAAGTCAATTACGAGTGCAAATCATTTATTTATTCAGCTTTAAAGCGGCCAGATGAATAATACAATAATCCATATCGATTTTAAGCTTCAAAGGACTCGCAGCAGCTGTTCCTCAATTCCCGAAAACCTTTTCGTGTATAACGCTCAAAGCCAGTATTCTGCTTATCCCAGTCAAAAGTGGGAAATTTTGCTCTCTCCACACACACATACATAGGAAGACAGCTGTGCGCTGTGTGTGCGCATGTGTGCGTGTGTCTGTGTGTGTCGCTTAGCTCGTGCCGTCGTTTCCTTGTTGTGCTACTGACTCCGGCACTGACTGGGACGCTTGTCGGTTGTGTCGGTTGTCGGTTGTGTCGGTTGTCGGTTGTCGGTAAATCACAACCATGGCACGGCAAACGGCAATCAGTTTGTGTTTGGCTGTGTAGCGCGTAACGCGTGTGCTTCTCACACGGCCTCGCTCGCCACTTTTCGACGGCGCTCGACGAACTTTCGACTCGACTCGCAACTTGTCGAACTTCGACATAAGAAAAAAACAAAAATAAATAAAAATAAAAATTAAATTAAATTTATAAAAGGACAACAAAACAAAAGATTAAAAATAAATTAAAAAAAAAGCAGAAAACATTTTGCGTGATGTGCGCGAACAAGTGAAAAGCGCCAACAATTGCCATCATTTTTTTTTCGAGTGTGTGTGCGTGTGTATGTGTGTGTCCTCTGGTAAAAAGCTGAACTAATAAAAAGATTAAATTTAAATATATATATGTATATATTCATATATATTATTTGTAAAATTCAGATATGCTTAGCTGCGTGTGCTTAAGCAATTGTTGCATACCCCAAGAGCTCAGAGTCGTAAGCTTAGGCCGTGCTGTTGCCAAGGCCAACACAACGGCAGACGCTCTGGCGCCATTTTTATAGCGGCCTGCTAGATAATATATAATAATAATGATATACATTATACATATATATGTGGGAAATTGCACATGAAAGTATTGCCAGCCAGCCAGCCAGCCAGCCAGCAGGTTATATATTTGTTTTCTGACTGATTTTTGTTTGTTTTTCATTTCTTATTTATTTTCTTGCTTTTTGTTTTTGCCAATTTTTATGCAGTGCCATGTGGCGGGCATTTTAATGCTGTTGTGATAACATTTTGTTCGTTGTATTTAAGATAAATAAATATATAAATATGTATTTCAAGAGAGGGTAAAAATGGTTGAAAATATTGGCTTAACTTGGATTTTGTTGTCGAATCTGTGGAGTGTTCAAAGATATAGAAAAGCGGGAAATGTTCAATGTACTTTTCATTATTATAACTTATAAGTTTTAGGGGAATAGAGTTGGCTTTTGCCTTTTGAAATAAGTATGCATAGTTTTACTGCAAGCATAAATGAATTCAAATATTTTATGGGCTACGACTAAGCCCGCTTTGTGTCTCTCTCTCTTTCTGGCTGTCTTTACTACATCATTTTGTTAATCATATATATATTATGTATAGAAAATATATCATATTTTATATTTAAAATTATATGAAAATTTATTTTGATTTTTTAAATCTACTTTTTAATTTTAAACTGTATTTATATCTTTTAAATTATTTATTTTAAATCTATTTTAATTTAGACAGCTTTGAGTGCTGCTACCTCTTGGGCAGCTCAAGCTAAACAGAAATGATTTAAATATATTTTTAAGCCTTTGCAAGATAACGAATACTCAGAAAACACTGTTGATGAGTTAAAGGGCTATAGAGCATAGCTAAAACAGTTAAACTTGAGCTACATATTTGATAGATAATGTCATCTGAGTTTGCTTCTAGTCAAGCTCAGGTGATAGCAGAACTTTGGCCTGTAGTAACTAGACATCTAACAGCCAGGTTGTTCTAGTCTCTACAGAGATTCTATCTTCAATTCTGTACAATATTTCAATTACATTGATAGCAATCATATAACCTTTCACATTTCTAGTAAACTTTTTAATATTACAATAGTTTATTTCATATATGAATGCTCCGTTCTATTACCAATTCAATAATCATATTAATTTCATAAGCCAAATATCATTTCTATATCTCATGTTAGGGTATTTATTTGGCTGCTACGCAGTCAACGTTTTTTTTTTTTTTGTTTTTGTTTCTTCTTCCTTTTCTCCATTTGTTTGTTTGTTTTTTGTAGCATAATTTTTGGCGCAGACAAGCAAATACACGAGCATATTTGATGAATTTTGCTGTCAAAAGAAAATGCGTGTATTTGTCTCTCTCTCTCTCTCTCGCTCTCTCTCTCTCTCTCGCTCTCTCTCTCTCTCTCGCTCTCGCTGTGTGCGTGTGTGGCGGCCATAAATATTTGATGAGCATTTCAAATGCAAAAATAGCACAACAACAAAAAATTAGCTTAAACAGGTTTTTTCTTGTTGTTTATTTTTAAATAAATATAGAAAAAATTGTGTTTTTGCAGCAGCTTTAGCTGTGCCCCTTTAAGTTCCCAGTCAGCCAACGTGTGTGTGTGTGTGTGTTTTGTTGTCGTTGTTGTTATAGTTGTTGTTGTGCGTGTGCATGCAAGGCAATTGCATGACGCTGCCCTGTGCTTGGCCTCTGCATGCGGGTTAGAAGGCGCCTGCCAGCTAGCCAGCCGGGCAGCCGGGCAGACATATGTATATTATCTCTAGTGAATTATGGCCTGGCCATATAGATTCCAAAACGGCTTGTCCTTACAAGAACAGCCAATGTCTGCCCCACACACACACACACACACACAGAGAGAGAGAGTCGCATGCTAAACACATACCTTTTTCCATGAGCCACCCACTCGCAGCACGCCTCGTCTCCGTCTGTGTATCATCATCGTGCATTGTGGCACACATTGTTAAATGAACGATACAAAACTTCAACTCTCTCACACACACACACACACACACACAGAGAGAGTGGAGCGACATGTCCTGCCGCCTGCCAAACATGTCGCCTGGCACTTTGGTGTCCTGCAGTGTCTGCTGCCGCTGCTGCTGCTGCTGTTCCTGTGTCGAATTACTCGACTCTTGCTCTGCTGCAGCTTGAAATTAGATCTTGATATACTAGCTGCTGCAAGCATTTCATCTCCCTCTCTCTCGCTCTCGCACTCGCTCTTTCTTTTGGTGTTCCTTTTCCATTTTTAAATCAGAGCAATACATAAACGCTCTGCGAATATTCATCCCACTAATTGGCTTCTGGCGCCGCAGCGACTTAACTCGTAACTCCTGACGCTCAGCTGCAGCCCGTTTCGGGCTGAAGTCTGATAGCAGCGTCAAACCTTTGCTAATTTATTGATGCCAGGCATCAGTAGCAGTAACAACAGCAGCAGCAGCAGCAGCAGCTAATGCTGGAAATTGAGTTATTTATGCTCTGGAATTGATTGCTGTTTGTTGTAAAATTGCAAGCGCGTCGCCTAACAGCAGCAGCATCCTTCAAGCTGGGTCAAGCAAGTCAAGCGCGTGGCTCTGCCTAGCAAACAGTAACAGCAGCAGCAGCAGCAGATATATCAGCAATAGTGGCAGTAGCAACAGCAACAGATATAATAGCAAAACGAATAGCAGCTACAATGACAATAATTTGCGCACATATCTCATGATTTCAGCATAAGCGCTGGAAAGTAGGCAACGTTTTGTTAAATTTATTTCTGTATTTTATTTTACTTTTGACTATTAAATGTTAAGTCTACTATTAACTTCTAGGCAACTAAATCTAAACAGAAATTATTTAAATATTAGCAGAAAGAGTTATAGAGTATAGCAATCATGTGTAGCTGAGTCTGATCCTAGTCCTAGTGTAAGGGCTGCTAGGTCTTTGAATAGACAGAGTAGCTGAGACTTCATGTAGCCTAGCCAGTCTGTTTGAGTGAGCGTCTTGCTACTTCAGGTATTTCTTGTTAACCTCAAGGACTATGCTCATATAAGAGAGTATTTAGAGAATGAAGAAGGAAGTAAACTGCATGGAATTTGTTTAGTTTTAGCTTAGAGATCTATAAGCATATTGATCTATTTATATTGTTGCTATAGTTACCGAACTTACGAATGCATGCTATTGCTATTGCATGCTATTACTAATGCTATTGTGAACTTGGCAAAGCAGATTTATGCATTAAAATAAACTCATTTACAGTTCTTAGACCCACTCCTCATTACTATATTTCAGACAGAGCATTCTGCAGTCGATTTCAATTTAATTTGTTGCATTTCTTCGTTTTCGTTGCGTTTTAGCCGCAGTTAATTTTTGTGGTTAATTGTACAATTTGTGCTTTACATTTGATATGAATATATGATTCATTTTTTTTGCTACTGCTGCTGATATTTGTTTTGTCGTGCGGTGTAATTAGATCAAAGTTAATTATGGTGAATCACACGCGCTGCCCATTTGACAGCATATTTAATGCTCGAACGAGAGCGTAAACTGACAGTTAAAATATGCAAATTGAAAAGTGTGAATTCATTTTGCACTTGACACGCGGCGCCGATTGACGTCATATCCAATTTGATTTGCAAATATCACAGAGATATTTATATATATATATATATATATATATATATATATATATATATATAAATAAAAAACTTTTGTCACTTTGTGAATAATATATATATAGAACTTTTTGTAGAGCAGCTGACGAGGCTATACAGTATTGCAGATATATTAGTTGGCTAGTGAGATAGGTCTATAGATAGAAGTTATAGTATAGAAATGTATATGAAAGGATATGTAGAAGGATATGCAGAAGAGACATAGAAAAGAGAAAGGAAAGTTAATATATACAAGTTATCTCTCTTCTATGAGTATCTAAACTCTATACTCTCTCTATCTTTATATATATCTATACAATACCTATATTGTAAGACACGTTTATATAAAGAAGTTGTTCGGGAGGCAAGTCACATGCCTTTCCATCTGTAAGCATGAAGTTGGAGTCACAAGTTATTATATAGAAATTATTTCACGGAAGACTCAGACACTCGTTAAAGACAAGAAAAGACAACGAAATAAAGCTTAAATTTCAATATGCTATTCATATATAAAAAATATATAAAAATAACACGCTTTTCATATACAATTTTAGAAAAATACATAAAAATATAATATATATATAAAAATATAATATATATATATAAAAATATAATATATATATAAAAATATAATATATATATAAAAAAATATATTTTCTGTGCAATCTCGCAGCTCTGCAGTTCTTAAGCTGTCCGTAAATCAACCAAATTTCACTGACAATAAATGCGCATGTATTAATAGCTCTTTTCATAGGGTATCTACGCGGCCTGTCAACGACAATCGCTGAAATATTTGTGAATTTTTTTCGCGCTTGCTTTGAATATTTCATTAATTTGTGCGCATATCTCGGGCGCACATTTGATTGGAATTCTTTGTGAATTGGCATTGGCGGTGCAGCGAGCTTATTTATTTATTATGCACTCAGCTCGAAATATTGGTTGGCAATTTCAATTGCGAGCGCGGCGCATTTATTTATATTTAACATATTTATTATATTTGTTGTCTACTTTATGGCGGCTGTCGCTTCGATTTGCGCCCATCAAATGGCAAATGACAACAATCGGTTTTCAGTTTCAGTTACTGCAGCGCATTTGTGGTTAACAGCCGACCACTGGCCGTGCCCATGCACCACTGGCCAGTGGGTTCAAGCTCCCTGGGCAATCATTAATCATGTGGGCGATGCCTAAAGTATGCAGCAACTGCGGCATGCAGCATGCGGCATGCAATTAAAAAGCAAACAAAACGCAGCGCCGACATAAATTTGCTGCGCCAGACAGGCGGAGGGGTGGGAGCGGGCGCCTTTAGCGGCGATTGAGGTATGCAACAAATTCCTTGCCACGAATACTATATATATATATAGTATATATATATATAGTCTAAGTGCAGCTCTATTTGTAGGCTCTAAAGCCACAACAAAAATAAATTCCAGTTAAACAAAATGCAGCAGCCCTAAGCTCCAAGTGACCAGCAGAAGAGCGAGAAAGAAAGAGCACAGATAGAGAGTGAGTGGGAGAGAAAGAAAGTGTGTGAGAGAGAGAGAGAGAGCGGGAGCGAGAGCGCGCAACACCTCTTCACGCACATATTCGCCAACTAGCACAAACGTGGAGCCACACATGGATGCTGCCGGCACGACGCTGATGCTGGTGGACGCGTCGGCCGCGGAGAAGCACCACCAGCATCCACAGCATTCGCAGCAACTGCAGCAGCAGCAGCAGCAGCAGCAGCAACAGCAGCTTCATCATGGCCATACGCGACACATGCATCACTCGAACGGCGAGCTGGCGTCCAGCGACGCAACAAGCGGCACACAGCACACTGAGCTGCTGGTTGCCTCGGCTGCTGGTGCCACGGGGCCGCCGCCAACTGGCGCCATTTCGAGTGCAAATGCAATTCTAACGGAGCCGGTTACGGCCGGCACCTCGAACAGCTCCTCGGGCAATAGTTCGCCAGCCAAGGCGTATCTGCATCATCATCTGCATCACGGCACGCACTCGCATGCGCATCATCATCATCATCATTCGCTGCAGCTGCACCACACGGCGCCGCCCTCACCACTCGCTACGGTGCGACACCAGCAACAGCAACAGCAACAACAACAGCAGCAGCAGCATCAGCAGGGTGGTGCCTCACCCCCGCCGGGCGGCTGTCTGGCCGTCTGCTGCTCAACGTCTGGCGGCTCCACGCATCATCACATGACCGTCGGCCATGTGCCGCATCTGCCGCCCCATCACACGCTCTATCCGCTAATGGCCGCCGCCCAGCTGGGCTATGTGGGCTCCAGTGGGCCCAGCTCGCTGGTCAACTCGCCCGCGTTGGGTCGGCGCAAGCGCTACACCAGCACCAGCTCGAACTGCTCCAGCCAGTTCAACAACAACTACGCCGGACTCGACGTCGACTCTCTGGACGACATGCTGCGCAAGGTAAGAGCCGTGCCGGAAACTTTTCTTTAAGAGTTTTCAATTTCTTGGATTTTGACTCTTGAAATCATGAAAATTATGATGACTTTAAGTAAAGATAACTGAGAGTTAACTGGCAGTTAAGTTGATGTTAAGTTCATGTTAAAGACTTGAGAATATTTTTGATTTCAGGTTTATATTCAGATTTATGTATAAGTCTGAAATCTTATCAAAATATTCTCACATCTTTAACAAGTTAACGTCAACTTAACTGCCTGAAACCTTATTTCTATGAATATCTATGTCTCTCCTTCTTCTTCTCTTCTCCTCTTCCTCCTCTTCTTCTTCTTGGTTTATGCTTATAATACTCGGCTAATACCTTGGTCGCTTTTGAGGGCAATGCCATAACGACTAAGCTGCGTTGCACTGGCAACTTAGATGACTGCTCTTTAAGAGCCGTTCCTGTCTCAATGTCTGCCCCAGCTCACCCTCTCTCTCTCTCTTGTAGTTACTTTCTCGCATTTCACTCCGCACTGCATTTAGTTGCTTTCCCTGCCACGACCTGTCTGGCTGTCTGTCTGCAGTCATAAATTTCGAGCCTAGTCCGGCAGCAGCAGGAACTTGCAGCGCTTTTTACGTGTTGAACATTTTTAAGCGCACAGCCGACCCATAAATAATATGCGACAAGATTTACCCACACTCGCCACCCCCTGCCTCTTAAATATATATATAAATTTGCTCTGGTATGCAAACAATTTAAATTTGTTATGCGCTCCGAGAGAATGCCTAATGCATAAATGTTCGGCTGCAACGTAACGGCTTGCGTATTTGCATTACGTATACGTATACGTACACGTACACGTATACGTCACTCTCTGCGTGTGTGTTTGCTGGCTGTTACGGCTTTTTGGCCGCTTGCATTTTATTAGCGATAATGAACTCCACGTGCGGCAGCGCGAAACGATGCGAAACTAAACGAAACCGTTGCCTACTTTGTGGCGTGTGAGCCCAACTATGCAAGCCGAACGGCTATGATGGACTGTTGGAGTACTTATTCTGGCTTGCAGCTGCAGAAAGTTGAAGGCAATGAGAGTGATGCAAGCTTAATGTAGTCTAAAAGTTAGTGGAAGCCAATCTGAGTTGGCCTTTCTCTCTCTCTCACTCTCAATAAGTCAAAGAAGTTTCATCTATTATAATATCTTTTGCTCTACAAGTTTATCCTATGAAAACATGCCTATTTCTCTCTCCCAGGGTGTTTGCCAGTCGTTCAGCTCTCTCTGTCTTTCCATTCCCTTTGCTATTTGTTTCTATTGTGCAGTGTCGCATTGCCACAGGTTAGCATTGTGTGCCCGCGACCCTTAATGGGTCGATGGCTGATGTAGGTATTGGTAGCAATTTCTAGCTGCTTCTGCATTGCATTTGCGGTGGCCATAACAGGGGCTGTGAGGAGTGACACTATGCGGACCTGCGGTGCGGCTGTTGCTATTACCATTTGCCATCCGCCATCCGCCATCCGCCATTCGCCGTTCGCCGTTGCGATTGCAATTTTGTTGTGGCATACTTTCTGGCCGGGCGCGTGCATAATGGCAATTTGAATAATGTGCCAAAATATGCAGACGTTTCATTGTTTGGCCTGCCTAACCACCACCCAACAGCAGTGCCTCGCCTCGCCTGTCCATAAACTGGGCCACTCGCTGACAATCAAAGTTTGCCTCGATTCACTTTGACGTTTGTCATAAACACAGCCTGGAAATTAGATAGACTTGGGCGCGAAAACTTTGCGCCCATAAACGAATGACGGGGTGAAAGGCAGGCCGAGAGAAACTTAAATCGAATTGGGGCTGAAGAACCACAACAACAGCAACAACAACAACGACGACAACAGCCGAAAGTTGTTATCAAGTTGCGGCGCAAGTTTGAAGCATTTTTGGCATCATCAACAAACTTTGTGGCTGCGTTTCGCTCAAGTGCTGGCCGCAACGCAAAGAAACCGATCCAAAGAGGCCCCAGCACAGCACTCAGCGCCATATCTATTGGGCTCCCTTCGAGAGGTGCTTAGCATGCGCACTGTGCGCTCAGCTTTCGATTGAACTCGAGTCAACTTTACATTGAAATCAACTGACCAGCAGCCGGCAGCACTTGCTGTAAGTGCTGGAAATGAAGAACTTTCTAGATCCAGCAGTGTCTCTGAGTGAGTTTAGCTTTGAGTATGACTGGGAATGCTTATGCTTAGAGACGAAGGGTAGAGTGGGCTGGCAAGGAGTGTGTAGCTGAAATGAGTGGGAATGTCTAATGTCATAGAAAAAAGAGTCATTTTCTATAAAACTCAATTTTATATTATTTTTTTGTTAGCTAAAGCCTAAGAGATGTAGTTTAGCTCTTCAGCAGAAGAGTGAACGTATCAGTTCATAGCAAGCAGCAACTGACTGCAGCTGTAGGCTTGAGGCAAGTACATGACAAAAGCTGATCGTTATGAGAATTCAGCTTATAATTGATCGTATTGGTTAGCTAAGTCCAAGGCACAGTCTGGCTATGAAATGTGCTTCAATTTAATGGCATAATAGTGTTATGCATTTATATTACATATATATCATATGTATCATATATATATCATGATATATATGTATATAGTCATGCTATAAGACCAACTTTTAGCAGTCAATTTTTATATTCTTATTTTCTAAAATTTTTTTAAAATACTTCCAGTAATGAGACTGAGCTAAATTTGATTTCATTTTAAGAAGAATAAAAGAGAGTTTAATTGAAAGTCAATTTTATTACAAATGCTTGCATAATATAGAAAATATTTAATATTTATGATGAGCTCTGTCCATAGCAAACAGCAGAAAAGTGGAACTAGACGAGGCTTTTCGTTGGCGCTGAGAGAATTCCAGCAACGCCTCCTGAGTCTTCAGAGTCTTTCAATTCTGACTCGGAGTCTTCTGCCAAGTATGTTAGGCTGAAAGGATCGCTGGTCGCATAAAGCAACAGCTTGAATCTATTTCTTTACCTCAATCTCAATGCCTCTCCTTATCTCCACTCCAACTAATACGAACTTCAAGCTACGCTATCCTGCAGGCTTCTCAGCTCTATTCATATCAACTCAAAAGTGTCGCCATTTCGCATGGCTTTATTGGCCGTATCAATGACGTCTGCTTTTACGAGCTGCAGACCAGCAGCAGCGGCAGCTCACAATTATTTCATATATATGAGCCTGGGCAGGGCGAAGAGTTGTAAAAATTATGCACACCTTAACATAATTACGTGTGGGCCCGACGGCTGCGGGTGGGCTTGATGGGCGTGGGTGGTTGTTTGGATTCGGGTTAGCTATGCCCTGGCCGCTCGTTAGTCGCCATGAAATGCCTTCGTTCTGGGAACTGTGCCACACAACAAATGAGCAGCCGGCCCGCATGGCCCCGAAAAAACTGCTACACAATACGCATCTTAAGCAAACAAATACACAAGCAGAACAACACACACCCGTACACATATATACACATATATTTATATATATTTACACACACACACATGCCTGCCTCCAGCCACACACACCCATCCACAACACCTGCATTGTGAAATAATGTTTTTATAAGCCACCTTTATGTAATGACAATGGGGAATCATTAAATGTCTATTTGCGCTTTTTTGCCGATACCCTGTTAGCATGAAAATGTGTGTGCGGTATGCAAGACTTGTAGTTTGTGTGAGTGGTGGTACATAGATATATAAATATATATATATATATATATATATATATGATATATGATAAGCTGAAGAATTTATGTTAAATATATGAACTTGTATCTTAACTACTTATTAATACCCTGTAAAACCTAGTCGATATGCTGGGCATTTCACATGCATAAAAACGATTTGACATAAGCTATACTATGCTCACTTCAAAACATAGGGTATTTGCTTAGTCAGGCATACCCTTATTGCCCCCTCTTTGTGCTTGTGCTCGGCTCAGCTTTTATTTTTGCTTTTACTTTGGTCGCCATTTTAGAGTGTGTATAGCAATGAGCTATTGTCAGCCAACGGAAATGCCTTGTAATTATTGGGCTTGTTTAGGCTCCCCCCCCCTCTCTCTCTCTCTCTTTCTCTGTCTCTCTCTCTCTCCCTCTCTCTCTACTCAGCTTGTTTTCTGTCTGTTCTGGCTAAGCTTTAAAGTCTGATAAGAATTGGGAATCAAGCTCATTTCGCATATCGTGCAAATCTATGAACAAAGCCATAAGCTAACTCTGGAGACTCTCTCTCTCTGTGTTTGTGGAGTGGCACTGATAGACGCAGCTAATTTTGAGACGTCACGCATTTATCTTGCGCCACATGTTGGCAATCCTGGCTACATACAGACGCACACATGTGGGCAACCCTTCAGAGCAGATTTCCTTAAGCGCTACTTTTCAGAATAAGCTAAAAACAAAAAAAAAGGAGCAAGGACTGGGAAAACAGTAAAAATAGAAGAAAAAAAACACACACACACAAAGCGTCATAAAATGGCAAAACTAACGAACTCGGCCAGCAGAGCTGTCCCTGAGTAGGACAGCAGCAGCAGCAGCAGCTAGAGTAGAAAAGAATAGAAAAGGGTTACCGCTTAACCGCCTTGCCCCGCCCCTGCCCCCGCCCTCCGCTTTCCGCCTTTGGCCATGTGCGTGTCCATCAAGGGATTTGCCTTCAATTAGGATTAATACTCCAGATACCAAAAACAACAAGCATCAAAATAGAAAAATAGAAAAAGAAACGAAAACGAAAATTCTGCAACGAGTGTTGCGTACGCTTAACTAGGGTAATGCCCTACACACACACGCACACACACAGACACATGTGTACTACACACACACACACACACTGAGGCAGTCTGGTTCGTAGACCCGAAATCAGCTGCCTACGGACAGGCGTATCCGCTGCCATAAAGCGGGAGACGAGTTCAGGCCTCAAAATGGCGCACAATTGAGGCATTATTAGTAAAGTAGTTTTACATACTCAAAACTGAGGTGAGGCATGCACGACTTAAAGATGCTCTGCAAGAGATAGGCGAGTGAAGACGTAGGGAAGTATAGTATTAGAATGCGAAGGCTACAAACTAGATAAGTTGAGCAGAACTGAGGATCAAGGGTATGCTAACATCCACAAACTGCTTGGCTGTTCTGCTATAAGTACAGGGTATATAATATAGATATTATATGAGGCATGTAAGCTTTGAGTCTTGGAGAAATATTAGATTATGTAGGGTATACAAAAGCTAGATTTAGGCTGAGCTCAACTAAGGCAAACAGTTCCACTTTGAGTACAGGGTATGAATGGTTATCGACGCACCTACAATCTGTATGCTCTGTCTTCCTTGCTTACAGGGTATACAAATCCAAAGTCCAGCCAGCGAGTCAACCTTTTTTGCTTCTTTTTTTTTGTTTTCACAAGGACTTTGATGAGGGGCTGCTTCGTATCGCTATGCCTTTCCTTAACTTTTTGCTGCTGCTGTTTTTTTGTTGGGTTTAAATTGCTTAAAAGTACAATTTATCACAATTGGCAATTGGACGCCATTGTGTATGTGTGTGTGTGTGTGTGTGTCGGCTGCCTGGCAACAACTTGACCAAGTTGCTTCAACTAGCTCAGCGGCTCGATAAGGTCAGGAAAATGTGCCAACAGCTCGCTCGCTCGCTCGACCAAGCTAAGGCGAAATGAGTTTTCTCACATGGCACATATCCTTACCTTTTTATTTGTGCAATTGCACTGTTCCTATCATTCCTCATGTCCTCTTCTTCTTTTTCTTCTTCTCATTCGTCAATTACCCCTGCTGGCACACTTAGTGTCTAGTTTTAGAGCTTTGGTCATTTAAACTTTGTGGCAAACTTTTGCTGCTTCAATTTGACGACCATTTTCCAGTTGCAATAAACAATATATCGATAATTGGGCACAAACTGATTACTCTGATATTGGCCTATGAAAACTTGCGAAATTTATGAAATCAATAAGTTATCAAGTTTATTTATCGATAAATATGAAATCATTAAATAATAACTGAATTATCAAATTTATTTATCGATAACCCGTGCTAGTTACTGTGTTACTACTTTCTGAAAGCAATAAACAATAGCCAATTTATCTGGCTTATCGATACATGGTTTATCGATACAATGTTCAAGTTGAACTGTCTATAAAATTGGCCATCGATAGGCAAATAATAAATTATCATGTTTATTTATCGATAAACATGAAATTAATAAACAATATACCAATTATTAAACGTATTTATCGATAAATTTCGAAATCCATTAGTTTTTACCAAATTCTCAATTTAATGTATCGATAAAATATGAAATCGATAAAAAATAAACCCATTATAATGGCTCTTTATCGATTATATATAAACAATAACCTATTTATCGATAAATATGAATTCAATAACCAATTTGTCATGCATGATTATCGATAAGCCGTTCTGCTCGCTGCTCGCTTATCGATAACTCAAAATATGCAAATTTAATACGATTTTAATTTGGGCCAACAACGAAACCCTTAGCAGCACACACATGACATGGGGCACTTTTATGTGTGTGCGTGTGTGTGAGCGTGTGTCGCTGCACTCATCATCATCGTCTTTGTCATCAGGCAAACTATTGAAATGTTGAGAGAGCACGCAGAAAGCTAGAGGCGAGGCAGAAACAACAAGCTGCCATCAGACGCAGACCCACACGCTCTTACCTGCGCGCTCTGCCACCCGCCCTCGCTCTCTCTCTCTCTCTCTCTCTATATCTCTCCTCACCCTCTCTCCGCCATGCTTAGCTCTTGCTTTTTGGTTGGCTTTCTTTTGCATACTTCTGTGCGCGGCTGCATTCAGCTGCTGTTCGCAGATTTACAGAATCCAGATACCAGTTGCCAGTTGCCACATTCAGGTTGCCCTTTTGTTGGTGTGCGTGTGTGTGTGTGTGTTTCTGTGTGTGTTCGTGTTCACGTGTAGATTTTATTAAACATATGAATTCATTATGTAAATGCGGCAACGTCAACGACAACAACGAGCGAACGAAAATTGTATGAAAATCGCCTTTTGTTGCCTGCTCCATTTCCATTTCCATTTCAATTTTCCCATTTCCATATCGCCCCTTTGCAGTAGTTGTGCTGCGCGGGGTTTAATGGGTTATGTGCTGTGATTTTCGAGCAGAGTGTGCCACGCCCCTCGCCCGAACGCCCGCCTGCCTTTATCAACTTAGTCTTTTGTTGATTTTTATGTAAGGCGCAAATTGATTTGGCATTGGGAGCAGCTGCGCGAGCAGCAGCCACAGCCACAGCCACAAGAAATTATTAAAAAACTTCCATGCTACAACTTCAGCTGGCCTTTGTTGCATAATTGAATTCCAATTGTGAACGTGTGTGTCGCTCGCTTTGACTGCACTCGAGCTTCAATTACCGTGTGGAGCGACTGGACAGAGCGAGGGACTGATAGGGTTTGGGGGTTGGGGTGTTTTGTGGGTCGTATCTTGAGCAGCACAAATCACAACTGAGTCGAGCTCAACTGGGTGGGTGGGTGGCTGTTAAGTTGTCCGCCCAACGTCAGTCTTGTCTGTCAGCTGTTGTTATTGTTGTTCACACACAATTAACACTCGAACAGGCCTTAACGCTGGGGCTTAAGTTGATGTGATGTGATGCCAGTGTGGGGGTGAACACATGAACACGCACTCAGCGCGAGAGAGAGAGAGAGAATGAGTGAGTAACATGCCACTTAATTTCATTTCTTTTCATTTTGGCAACAATGGGGCGCACAGTGTGACAAAAGCGATTAAAAGTATTTATGTGCAAATGAGTTGTTTGAGGTGTGGAGGCTACTTAAAAGAAATAATAATTATTATAGAAAAGGAATATGATTAGATATTTGCTTTTTATTTATAAGAGGTAGCTAAAACAAAAGCTGCTAATGCCTTCGACTTGATGATTAGATATATAACTATAATTTATATTTAATTCTAGTTTTTCAGCTTTTAGTCGGGAATCAAAGGAAGATTCAAATAGATTCAAAATATAATTATTCTTGTAGAAGATATATCATGTGGTCTACTTAAAGAAGTTGATAGCTCTGATTGCTGAATTGCTCGAGATATTGAGAATTGAATTCGGGTAATGTCAGGGCAAAGAAAAAGTGGAACTTTGGCTTAAAAAAAATATAAAAAATATAAAACATGAATATAGCATATACCCATGTATCTGCATATATCCTAAATAGTTTTCAAACTATAGTAAAAGAACTTGAAGCCTCAGCTTCACTTTAAGGCTTCCACTTCTCAGGTAAATCTGACATTCATAAGCTTTCTTCGCTTTGTTTTTGTTTCGCTCGCTTTGCCCACTGTGCAATTGTTGGCAATGTTATTTTCATTGTTGCTGCTGCTGTTGCTGCCTGTTGTTGTTGTTGTTGTTGTTGTACTTGTTGTTTTCGTTTGTCATAAAGCGGCGTGAATGTAATCAAGGCAGCTATTATTCTTAGATTTGAAGCGCAAATGAAAACGCCGGGCAGCAGCCAAGACAACAGGCTGCGGCAGGCTCCACGTCAGAGTTTGGGGTTCAATACGAAACAATGGCCATGCATGAGTGTGTGTGTGTGCCACAGACAGCAGCGGCAACAAAAAGGCCAACGCGTTGTCGCATACAAAACCCCCATTGTTTGAGGCCGCGGCATCCAAAATGATGATGGGGTGGCCCTTAGCTGGAGAGGAGCTGGAGGGCAGGGCAGGGCAGGGCCGGGCAGCGTAAGTGTTGTGGCTCAGGTGCTTAAATATGTACACGAGTGCGTGAGTATTTGCTGTTGCCTTTGTTGCCTCTTCTGTTTTTGCATACATGTATTTTTAAGTAACTTCGCACATAGTCGAGCAGGCTGGAGTTGCGTGAGGCACGCACTAGTATATATACTAAACTATAACTAATATATAACTAGTATATGCTAAGGCAACAGTCATCTGTTTAGGCTTCCAGCTGGCAGCTTCGCTCTTATGTCAGCTCACCTTCAGCGCACATCGCAAATCGTATTAAAAAATCTCTTCTTTTTTCTGTTGCCTTGAACATGCAAATCTTTTAATGCGTTTCCGAATCTCGTTTCATAAGGATTCTCTTTGTGCGACACGTGTGGCGCTCCTGTAATTTGTTATGCTCTTTGAGCGTGTGCTCTTAATGGCAATTCATTTGGGCGCCTTTGTCTGAGATTCCGTTTCGTTTCAATTAGTTGGCAATGAAAGTGCATTGCCTTAAATCGATAATGACCGCGAAATGTCGGCGTATATAAGCCCATTCGGGCCGCTAAAGCTCTGTGTCAAGTGCCGCACTGGCAAGTCTCTCTCTCTCTCTCTCTCTCTGTTAGTGTGTGTGATGTGGTTCCAGTTCCGGTTCCGGCACTGGTCGACTTTTGGTCAATGTCTGCAGTCGCCTTGCGCCAATGGCAAACAATTGCATTGTAATTTTTCAGGCACAACCCAAACACACACACACACACACACACACACACACACACACACACACACACACAACATTGTTGTTGCTGTTGCTGTCGACTTGTGCTGCAGTTTTTGGCTGGCATTTTTGTCTTTGGCGCACAGTCGATGTCAATGCCACAAAAGCCACTCGAAATATGCTTGCCACATACACACACACACACACACACAGGCACACACACAGACAGACACCTCTGTGTGGGTGTTTGTGTGCGAGCAAACAGAATTATTGAAGCCCGCCGTCCGAACAAAAAATTGCAGCCATATGAACGAACAGCATCCAGTCCTTTGGCCCCAGCCAGCCCATTCCAGCCTCGTCCATTCCCGCCCACACCACCGCCCACTTTGCTGACCATCCGCTTCACTTAGCTGGACGTTCTCGTCATTTTCAATATTGTTGCAGCTGCAGTTGCTGCCGCTGCCGCTGCTGTAGTTGCGGCTGTGGCTTTTGGGTCACTGCAAGAGAATTAAATTACAGGAGCGTCTGGCAAACGACCTGCCGCGCTGCCTGCCCGATGTGCGTCAGTTCGATAAATGAAATATTGAACCGGTTAAAAGTGAGACTGAGAGACACTTTCCACAAAATAACCAAAAAAAAAACAAAAAAAAAATGAGTTAACGAAATTTTTCCATTTTGTAATCAGGCAGCAGAGCTGCTGCCTAAATCATTGAACTGCTCAAAGTTATTTAAGCTTTGGAGTTGCATTCGCATTTAAAAGCGGAAATAAAATAAAAAAAAAAATATGATTCGCTTTGACGGATTAAAAGAGGCTGAAAGGCTGCAAAATATATTGCAAAATTCGGTTGCTTTTCAAAGAATATGCTCCCGCACGGGTTCGAAATCCAAATCTGATTTGCATGAGGCTGTTTCCGGCATTTGATAACAGTTTTTATAGTTTTTCGAGAGGTGAAAGCATATATATTGGATGAGTGCTGTCTGTCTGATAGTAGTAGTAGATAGAAGTAGTACGTAGTAGAAGATAGCAATAGATAGTAGTAGATCGAAGTAGTGGATAATAGAAGTAGACAGTAGATAGTACAAGTGTGTAGTGGTAGTAGATAGTAGTAGTTGTAAGACTAAAAGTAGTAGATAGTAGTATTAGATTGTAGTCATAGTAAAAGATAGAAAATAGTAGTAGATAGTAGTAGCAGTCATAGAAAATAGTAGTAGATAGTTGTGGTAGTCATAGAAAATAGTAGTAGATAGTAGAAGTAGATTGAAATAGCAGTTGTCAGTATCAGAAGTAGTAGTAAATGGAAGTAGTAGTAGACTATATCAGAAGTAGTAGTAGATAGAAATAGGAGTAGATAGTAATAGGCTCGTGGTAAGTGGCAAATCAAGAGTAACTCTATCGTCCAATCTGGTGGAGCTTAAGCTCTGCTCTTCTCTCCCCTCTCTTCCCACTCCTTTTCAGATACACCAAAATAGGCTCAACTGATTTAAGCCGTTAATAAGTATTATGCAGTCAGTGTCGCCCGACTGCAATACTCTCACCTATTTCTAGCACAGCTAAAATAGTTATTCAACTAACAACTGATAACTGATATGAAAGAAAACAGGTTTCAAACAATTTAGTGAATTGAAATTCCAAAAACTACGCATCAAGCTTTGCGGGCAATGCAAATGGGGACATTTAGCGACTGTGTAAAGTAGTTTAGGGAAATTATTGAATTTCGCTTGAAGCGCAACATATTTGAGGCAATTTTGAGAATATGCCGGCAGCTAACTAAGTAAGAATATCATCAAATAAGCCCCAGCTGCTCGGCAGCTCGGCTGCTCGGCTGCTGCTGGGCTCTGCCCACATCCGGCGTATTCTCACGTTGTTGCTTTGGCATTTCAGTGAAGCCCGCTGGCTTTTTGCAGTGTCAACAGCCGCAGATTTGGCGCTGGCTCTGAACCAATTTTTGTGTGCCTCAACTTTTGACTGCTCAGGCAGCAAATCATATTGCTATATAAAGAGCGCGCTCTCCCTGCCTCTCTCTTTCTGTGTCTGTTGCTGTCTCTGTCTAGCTGGCTCAGTCACAGCTGAAACTTTGTCAACAATGTTGAATAATTAAAATGCTCCCTCGACAACAAGTCTGTGCAAAGACTAGAGCGACATGGGCCCAGCCTCAGTCTCAGTCTCAGCCTCAGCTAGCTGCCAGCGGGGCGTCCCGTCCCAGCCATTGTTGTGCCAGCGACTTGGCAATTTATGGAGGCTTAGAGGGGCTCCAGCGGGCAGAGGGGGCAGGGGAGGGCCCGTCGAGCAACGGACTGTGTCTTGGCGGGCCTGCTTGTCAGCCAGGTAGACAGCCAGGCCAGGCCAGGCAGGCCAGGCAGGCAGGCAGGCAGGCAGGCAGCAAAGCTCATCAGCAATTCTCAATTGCTATTATAATATTTTTTGCTTTTGGTTGTGCTCGTCGGTTTGGTAAACACCTGATACAATGGCAGCTGAGGGGGCCGGGCCATGCCACTTGGCTCTTGTCTCCTCTGTGTGTGGGGCAAGTTTTGCTTAATGCGCAGTCCCCATGCAGCGCCAAAGTTTGTCAGGCTAAAAATTCATCAACTTTGTTGCATAATATTTCAATAAAACCCCTCCCCACAGAGAGGAGAGAGACCGAACAGGGCAATTGCCTGTCTACATCAAATTAAAGTGTGCCGCAGCCCATGCCCATGCCCAGGCCTCGCCTTCGACTCGACTCGACTCAACTCCGACTACAATAGTGCACTGGGGAGTGTTTTGGCTTTTGTGCAGCCTGTAAAACCTATTGCAACGACACGCTGACAGGGCGCGAATCAGGGCGGCCTCGCGCTGCTCCCTGAGCGACATTTTCTAAAATGCAAGACGCCAGCCAAATTAGTTGACTGCTTAATGAAAACTCGGCTTACACCACATTGGCCTAATGGAATTTTCCATTAGGCTGCAGCCAAAGAGCAGCCGCGGGCCACCCCACAATCACAATGCAAAATAATCTCCGAAGGAATTTTGCACGAATTGGCCAGGTGTATCAAAATGTGGGTTCTAGCTGCAGGTGTGACGGCTAGCAAATGCTCTTTCGGCTAGAATGAAATGATATATAGTTATTATTATAATATTTAAAACGAGGAGGTAATCCCTTCTCAGGCGAGACTAGTGTAGATCGATAGAAATATACATGATCAAGCAGTGCTTGATCTCTCTCTCTCTCTCTCTCTCTCTCTCTCTCTCACTCTCTCTCTCCCTCTCTCTCCCTCTCTCTCTATCTCTGTCTGCTTCATTCTCTCTCTTTTTGTTACTTTCTCTTCTATCTGATTCTATTTCTGTCTCTTTGTTTTTCTTCCCAATGCTAACTCTTTTTCATTTGCCTACATTTTTCTCGCTTTCTCTCCCTTTCTCAGCTCTCTTTCTATTACTTCCACACTTTTAGCTTTTTCCTGCCTTTATTTCCTTTTCTCTCTCTCTCCCTTTGTCTCCTTTGTTCTTTCTGTATTCTCTTCTCTTCCTCTCTCTTTGTTTTCCTTGTTCGTTTTTCCTTTCTACCTGTTCTCTTTAATATTTATTTCTCTCTCCGTTTCTCTGCATTGTTCGTTTTCTCTTCCTTTCTCAATTGTTTCTCTCTCTCTGCCCCTTTCGTTGCCTCTTTGTACTTTCTTTTCTCTTTACCTTTTCTTTTCTTTTCTTTTCTTCGCTCCCTCTCTCTCTCCCTTCTTTTACTAACATTATTCTCTCCCTTTCAATGCATCTTCTTCCTTTTCTTTCTTTCTTCTCCGTATAACAGCTACTCTTCTGTTTATCCTCTTCTCTACTCCATCCGTTGCTCTTACATAATATTTGCATAATTTCGTATAATTTTTAACCAATTAAACTTAATTAACCTGCGAGCACCTGAGTGGTGGGTGTGGTATGTGCATGTCTACCCCCTCTCTCTATCTCTCTCTCTCTCTATCTCTCTCTCTCTCTCTGTGCGTGTGGTTTGTGTAAGCCAGTTGCCACTGCTACGAGTAGTTGGTGGATGCAGTCAGATTCGTAATTATTACCACTTATGGCTAAATACTGAAGTTTCAAGCCAGCACTACAACAGCTGCGCACATGTGTATGTTTCTCTCTCTCTCCCCCCCCCCTCTCTCTCTCACTTTGTCTGTTTGCTTGCCACAAAAAGTTTCTGCGAGCCGCAAAAATTTCCGTATCATGCAGCCGCAACAGCAACAACAACTGCAACAACATTAAAAAGTTTTAGCCAAAATAAAAAAGTCAACGAGTGTTGTTTGTTGTTGTTGTTATTGTTGTTATTGTTGTTGTTGTTGTTGTAGGGATATACTTTCTGCTTAAATACTTTCGCTGTGGCCGAGGCTCCCGTTGCCATGCCGTTTGCTTCATCTCATTTGCAGTTGTTTTTTTTTTTGGTTTTTAAATTTACTTTGCCTACTTTTTGGGGCGCATTAAATTTCTGCTCCACCTTCGGACATGGCATAAATCTTTGTTATGCCTTTTGGTTTGATATTTTTTTTTTTATTATTATTTTGTTTTTTTTTTTCTCGCTGCAGCGCCAGGAGAATCGCGCGCACCAACAGCCTTTTACCAGCCTTGCTAATTATTTTGAACATTTCAGTTGATGTTGTTTGCTACCCTGCCCTGCCCCCCTTCCCTCCTCTCGCCTCTCTCATTTTTTTCGGCAAACTTTGGTCAGCCCTTGGCTTAAAAAAGTTGTGCATATTATTTTTCAGTTTTTAATTAATGCGAGCCAACTGGCCGTTGGCTATTCGGCAAAAAGCCGCGCATAAACATGGCTTTCAAATGGGTTTTAATTGCTTAGCGGCGTTTGATGCACGCTGTTTGGCCAGCTAATTAATAATAATATTAACGAATGAAACGTGGAGCCTTTTAAGACAAGCGCTGGGATCTTATAGGCTTAGACTTTCGCGAGGCCAAATGCATTTATAGTGAATATATGAAAGCTTATGCGGAATTTATTAGTGATGAGGAATTATGTTCAGTGAGATTGGAGCTGAGTAAAAATTTAATAATTTTTATATATGTAATACTATAAAACTAAAATATATTTTTATTGACTTAAAGATAATATTTTAATATTTTAAAATATTTTTATTAATGTGTTCTCAAGATACTAAATTACAATTTAAAGTCTCTACACTTAAAAAAAAAATGTAAAAAATAAAAATTAAAAAATTCTAATATTTGAAATGACTTAAATGCAGAGCCTTTGACTTCTATGGATGCTTAGGCCTATCTACATATTTCAACAATATTTAGTTAGTTCTTTTTTATTGATTTTTTATTTTTATTAAATATTTAATGCTACCTTCTCTAAATAAACAAAAATTTTTAATAAAAAACCCGGAATAAATTAAAAATAACTTAAATAAGATTTTCTGTGCCGCAGTTAGCTTCCTCCTCGCTTTACACTAAATATTATATTATTTATTTATTATTATATTATATATTATAAGATATTATATATTATCAGCAAAGCTTATCAAATATAAATATCCGAAATATTTTTAATCTATTCAAACCGCTTATCCACATCAATACCAAAAGCCACTCACCTTCACACTTAGTTTACCTTCGCCCAAATCAAGCTTTACACTGTCCACCAATTCCACGAAATTAATAAAATTTCATGCATCATTGAAGGGATCTATTGGCAGCTCAATTTGAATTCGCAATTCGCGGAAACTTTCGCTGCGTGTACAAGACAAATTTGAATTATTGATAGCGTTGGGCTAGCTCAAGCAGAAGTTACCCGCATCAAGCTGCTAATCAGTCGATCAACGTGTCAGTTGTCAGAAGTGGGCCAAAGGCCGTGCCAAGTGTTTCCAGGAACTCAACAAGAGGGTAACTAGCCACGCCCATCCCCACCCCCACCCCCACCCCCACCACCTACTACCTACAGGTGCAGTGGGAAAAAAGCGAAACAAAACAATAACAAATATCGGTTAAACGTTTCAATTTCCGTTTCCGCTTCCGGTTGAGCGTTTACGTTTGCATGTGACCCTTATTAAGCCACTGATTGCCTTTATAGATTTCGATTTACACGCAAACATAGTGCAGCCGGAGCGAGAGGAAAGCGCCGTTATTAATGCCTGTCACTTGACATTCCGTTAACGCGTTGCGCTGATAAATCGTATGGGCAATAGAAGCACAAGCCACAACAACAATGGGTAGGGGGCATTACAATAAGCAAGTCGCCAGCATACATAGAGCCGAGCCGAGCCGAGCCGAGTCGAGGCAAACACATTTTTGCCGCCTGACATTGCATTATTTATCGATAACAATTAGCAGTGATGCATGAAATGCGATAACATTAATTAGCCCCGGCTCGGACGCTCAACAATAGAGCAGCCCGGCCCCGAGTGGCCAGGCAAATGGCGCCTGGTGCTTTCTCGGCTATGCATATAAAGCATGTGCCAGGGCCTCCTTCCGCTCCCCTCCCAGCCACATTTCGGGTGGCCCTATGCCCAGAAACTTTATTAGCATGACTTTGGCAATAAAACAGTTCACATTGGCACTGTACTGCGAGTGGGCGAGGCAGGTGAGTGTGTGTGTGTGTGTGTTGATTGTGGGCGAGGGCGTTTGTATAGCTAATAATTCATGTCGCATATTACTATAATTTATGTATAACCAAGTTATCGATAAGTATCGATACATTGATAATGTAAGGAAATGGAACTAAATGATATTTTGTTTTATATATGTATACATATATACTAGCACAAGCTGTTTACTACCCATATGATCACTCTTGATCGGTTTATCGATAAATATCGATAACTTGAAACTGTCTGTTGGCTTTGCTGCTTTAATGCAAACTCACTTCTTTGGCCTGAAAGCTTTTAGCTTTAAATTTAAATATATATACCAACTCACGCTGTTTACTACCCATGTTATCACTCGTGGGCTGTTTATCGATAAATATCGATAACTTGAAACTGTCCTTTGGCTTTGCTGCTTTAATGCAAACTCACTTCTTTGGCCTGAAAGCTTTTAGCTTTAAAGGCGTTGCTTAATTTTCAACCAATTTCCATGCTCAAATAACTGTTTCTCGCTTGTTGTAAAGGACATTGAAGAAGTGCGCGCTGCGATACTGCACACACACACACACACACACTCACACGCATTGGAGCAAAGAGCGTAGAGTGACACAAATACGAGACGACAGATGCCACTTAGAGGGCCGCGACGGGCGGGCGGTACTGAGTGAGCGAGTGAGTGGGCGGGTGGGTTGGCTGGCTGGCGTGTAACACAGGCCACGGGTCGGTGCTGCACAGCGCCTACCCAAGTTGGCAGCCATGTCAACACTTATCTTTATGAGTTTCCGCTTTCTGTAAAGTCATTGACATGTATTCCTCCTGCCGACTGCTGCATACTTACGCTCGCTCCGCGATGCCAAAAATAAACGCACAGCTGCCGCGCGAGGTGATGTGGCAAGAGCAATAGAAAGCAAGATAAAGCGAAAGGTACAAAGAGAGAGAGAGAGAGAGATAGGGAGAGACAAAGAGCGAACAAGTGGAGGGCGAGAGACATCAACAGTCAAGCAGCTCGTAATATTTGCGCGTGTTTATTTGCTTCTTGCATGTGTGTGTCGCTGTGTGTGTGTGTGTGTGTGTGTGTGTTAGTTGCCTACTTTTCGGCATCATTTGGAAATCTCATAGCCTGATTCGCTAGATGCTGTTTGAGAGGCCATTGCAAGCAATCGCGTGTCATGGCGCCATACCAGCTGGAGCACCGCACTACAGCGAATACAGCTGAAGGCGCGGAAGCCGTTGAGGCAAGCGGAAAACGCGCTTTCCAATCGTCCGCGACATTGAACCAAATTGTTGAAATCGCTGATGCGCCGTTGGGCGTTAAACGCCATAAATTACATTTTGTAGAGCGCATAAAGAAGCGGAGAATCAGTGGCGAGCAGGGAAGCAGAGCAGCTGCAAGGGTGAGTTCGAAAGATAGCGAAAGCGAAAGTTAGAGAAAAGTTAAAGCTAGAGCTATCAAAGATATAGAAAGTTGGCTATGTCTAGCTGTAGATTAATCAATGATCGATGTGTGATCGATATATTGTCGATATTTTATCGATTTAGGAGTATTTCTTGGCTACTGTCTTCAATTTCTGGCAGCTTGAACGCTCGCTTGATGTCTCAGGCTCTCAGATGCTCAAAGAAATATAAATGTATATATATAGCTTAGTTTCCTTATAATTTTCATAAATTTAAATTTAAATATCAATTTTCTCATAGCTTAGATTTGCGTTTATTCTAAATTTCCTGCAAACGGCCATCAATGAACAATGGAAGCCCTTCAATAGCTCTGCTATTAATTATTAGCACCTCAGGCAGCAGTCTGTAGCTAACAATAGTGCACTTGAGAGTCACACACACCCACACACACCGTGGGGCAGAGGCGTAATTGCTGCCACACAAAAATAATGCGTGAGGCAAAAGTTTTTGGCAGCAGCTTTAAGGGCAACAGCTTGAACGTAGCGCCTCATGCTTTTCACTTTTATTACCCTTTATGTGCGATTTCACACCTTCAATTGCACACAGAGAGAGAGAGAGAGAGAGAGAGAGAGAGAGAGAGAGAGAGAAGGGAATGAGTGCGGAATAAGATGCCACACGTAGCAGCAAATCAAAATCTTGAATTTATTCCACATACGAAGCGCATGAATTTCAAATTACTGTGGGAACAGCGCACCAAACAGAACCAGTACCAGTCCATGTGTATGTGTGTGTGTGGGTGTATGTGTCTGCTTGAATAGGAGGGTGTGTTACGTAGCAGTCGACACGATTGTCCAAAGCCTGCCCAAAGACGTGTGAACACTGACACGGCACACACAGAGCCTGACTGACTGACTGTTGCCACTCTGCCCCTCTCTCATGCAGTCTCTCTCTCTCTCTCTCTTTCTCTCTGTATCGCACTTTCTCTGTCTGCTTCTTATTGCTAGCGCCATTCTCTTGTTTATTTCCATTTCCATCGCCATTCACACTGCTGCTTGACTGGCAGGCGAAACGTGTGCAACACGTTAGATGTGGCAGATAGAGAGAGAGCGAGAGAGAGAGAGAGAGAGAGAGAGAGAGAGGCAGAGAGAGAGAGAGTAAGAGAAAGCGGACATAGCTCTAATGACTGCGCTGTGGCTGTATCTTAACATTTTTAAACCTTTTTTTCATATGCCTTTTGGTATTATTTGGCACTTTTTTGTTGCCTGCGAGAGGCAAGCTGAAACTGTGTGTGCCATGTGGCATGTGGCACGGCAAAGCGGCTCATTTGAAATTCATGCGGCCACTCACTGGGTGCATAAAGCAATCAAATCAACCACAAACACACACGAGTTGCCGTTGCTGTTGCCATTGCTGTAGCTGTTGCTGCTGCGGCCTCTGCCGCAGCTCAGGTTTTTAGCAGCTCTTTTGGTTTCATACACGTTTCACTCGTGTAAATAATAAATAAGCTTAGCATACTTTGCGCCGCACGCCGAACGTGCTAAGGCCGACATTGGCGGCATAAAAACACCGACTATCGATTGCAACAACAACAACAATCGAGGAGGAGGAGCCGGAGTAGGAGCAGCAGCAGTTGTGGTCGGTGGCAGGCAGCAATCGCTACCGAAATCCTATCAAACCGAAAGCGAAAGCTGCCACTTGTGTGCTGCAACCCTTTTATTATTATTTTGCTCTCCTTTATTTGCTTTCTTCTTTTTGTTTTATTTTATGCCTTAGCTGAGGCCAGCCATGATTTATGCATTGAGCCCTGGCCAGGCCAGGAGGCGCCAAGACTCTGCCACATTTGCATGCTAAATCAGCGCCGAGCCTGAGCCGGCCCAGCAGTCGCTCCAAGCACGCGTAGGTGCGAGCATTTACTCAGATTTGCATTTAAGATTGGCCTAATGCGACGAATTGATCTGCTTCGGATCAGTCAAAGAGAGATTTGCATGAGCACGTGAGACTTTAAGGCGGGCCCCATGAGCCTTGTGCCTGAGCAAGTCTTAGAGACAGAATATAGTTTATACCGTGTGCTGAGCTATGAGGCATATCAATAGTAAATTCAGAACACTTATCGATATATTTACATGGCAATTGATGCCAACCTTAAGACTTTTGTCAATCTAAATAAATAAGATAGAGACAAGAGTAAGAAATATCAATAAGTACATATATAGACAACCATCTAGAAGATGTATCGATAAATATCAATATGTATAACGATAAGAATCATTAGTAAGCTTTTATATCAATAAGTAAATATCAATAAATATATCGCTTATAACTTTAAATATTTAAATAACATTAAATGGTAAACTTGTTATGTTTATCGATAAATATTCATGAATATATCGATAACTATCAGCGTAAATGTCTATTCTTATACTGATACGTGAGCTGTAAAACATTAATCGATTAACGCTGCATGATTTCTAATTCTATAAGTTATCGATAGTTGCCAATCACAATATCGATCAGTCTGACATCTGATGTAGATATACAAGAATATATTTTCCACTTGAAATACTTTCCAAAAGACTCTGAAAGAGTCCCTTCTGTAATTTATATTGAATTATTTGTATTCAATAACAATGCGATAACTGTTATCGACAAATTTCAGTTCAAATTATCGATTTTTATTACCAAATGCGTATTACAAATGACAGCAACGCTGTCACTTCAACAATTTCTAAGCAGAACTTTTGCTACTGCAATATACATCTCCCTCTCCCTCTCATCCCTCTCTCCCTCTCCATCTCCCTCCCTTGCGCTTCACAGCTAACCCAATTAGTAGTGCAATTAATGAAGTGCAATCTATACAAAAAAAAAAGGAAGAGAGAGAGAGAGAGAGAGAGAGAGAGAGAGAGGGAAAGAAGTAGCATAATGCGAAATCCGGGAGAGAAAAATCAAAGCAGCGCATAAAAGTATGCAATGGAAAATGAAATTGTGAATGGCGCCAGCCGGAGTCGGGGTCGGTGGTCGGTGGAGATTGAGCTGCAATTGAACAGAGTGTGGCGCAGAGGTGGGCCAACGGCTGCTGTGCCAACAGCAATTTGTCTTTTCATTAATTATTTAGCTAGCAAAGCAAAGCAATGCGAGATGCGAGCTGTGAGCTGCGAGAGTGAAGCGAGGAGAAATGAAGAGAAGAGAAGAGAAGAGAAGAGAAGAGAAGAGAAGAGAAGCACCGCCGCAAATGTAGGCGAAAAATGCCAAAGAGCTGGTGCCGAGGAGGGGAGGGGGGGCAGCTTGGCTGGCGTTCGTGCTTGCTAGAATATTGACAGTTAATTAATTGAATCTGTTCAACGTGTTGCAGCAACACAAGCAGCAGCAGCAGCAGCAGCAGCAGCAGCAGCAGTGGCAGCAATGGGCGTGGCCTGAGCCAAAGTTTAAAGTACAATTGTGCAAAAAGTTGTGCACTTAATTGTCTGGGCCAGCGGAAATGCCGGCAACTAGTTACAAACTTTGGTCAAGTTTGCGCGCTGCAAGTGGCAAGTGGCAAGTTGCAAGTTGCAACTAGCGCATAAAGTCATTAAAGTTTCAATTCGATTTGAGCTTCCACTCACGCCCTATCTTAATGCTAACAAATTAATACGTTGCCAACTGCTGATGCGCCAAAAAAAAAAAAAAAACAAGGAAAAAAAGAAGATAATATAAAATAAAAAAAAAAAAAAACAAAATATATTTGTCGCTGCTCCACTTATGCAGCATTTATGCCGCTGATTAGTGGCAAATGCTGCGCTCAGCGAAAAAGGGAGAACAAAAATCAATGCGGGCTGCCGCTGCCACACGCCGTCAGTGGGGCACTTGTTATCAGTCAGCAGCAGCACGCGCGCAGCTGACGTTTTATGCCCAGCGACTGCCTCTGCAGCAGTTTAGATATGTGTATATGTGTTTATGTGTGTGTGTGTGTGTATTGTAGCCTACTTTTTGGCATTTGAATACGCATTTTATTGGGCCATTCAAACGGTTTGTCACATTGACAGCAGCAGAACGCTTCAGCGTGCGCAAACTGCTTTAATGCTTACTTTTTAGGTATTTTTTTATGAGTCAGCTGTAGATATAAACTTTGGCGTATTTACTACTGAATCAATTCAATTCTATTTCAAGTTCTCTTTAGCATATCCCCCAGTTGTTGTTGCCAGTTTAGTTATGGGCTGGCTGGAATGCCTGGCGCTGGCGCTGCCTCTTCCAATGCCTACTGCAGCTGTAGCCATCGCTGGCCAATCACTGACTTGCTCACAAATTAGTCAACTTCAGTGCATTTTATGACTAAAGAGCTTATTATATATCGGGTTTGTGTTGATTTAGTCATCTTTATACTTGCACAGCTGCGCTCAGCAACTAATGCTTTAGCATAATGAGCCTTTCTAGTCGCCTTTACTTCTTACACTTCCAATCATTATGACTCTTTCCGAGTGGCCTCTTTCGACGACTGAGTTAGGCAAGAGTTAGCTATCTTTAAGCATATACATCTGTATCACTCGGATAACATTTTACAACGACTCACTACAAGCTCACAGCCTTAAATGATTTCCACAATAAGAGTAAGCTGAGAAAGCAAAGCTTTCCATTCATTTGATAATATCATAGCAATATATATAATATATATAAACATTCATATTCAAAATATATCTTTAATAGTATTCATATATCATATACTATACCAATCCTTCAACAATGCCTAGCTTCTCTATCTGTGTATCCTCCCATGTCAACCATGTATCCTCCCATCTCATGCCACCTTTTCCTCAACCTTTGCTCTTTTTTTCGGTCAAAATTAACTTTGAATTATTTTGTGATTGCATTTATGCGTCGGTCAAAGTTCGCGCTGTGCTGTTGGGCTGCGGTACGTGGCGCTGGCTGCTGCTGCTCGGCTCCATTAATTTGCAGCAGGGAAGCCAACATACAACATACAACATACGAGAGCACGCATATTGAGCAAACTGTGAGGCGGGGCTGTCGTACACTTACGACTTATCCGGAATCGGAGCCGGAGTCGGCAGTGGGGCCCGTGCCCAGGGCTGATTGGTCACGTGCCTGGCGCACGGGGCTGGGCTTCAATTCGTTGTGATTGCTTTGTATCGATTACAAAATGCATTACAACATTGCCACATGATAAATAACATCGAATGGGCGGTTCACAGTGGGTGGGGCTGGGACAGGGACAGGGACTGGGTCCGGGTCCGGGTGCGTGTCCCTGTGCTTCAAATTAATGGAAACAATGAGCATCGCGTTAGCTATACGAACTCCAACTGCGTGCTCAACATATATTTAAATTCGCCCCGATCACATGTCAAGTGCTATAAAATATTGATTAAATTGCAGCTGCAGCAGAACCATCATCCATCACAGGTCTCTAATTTACAGCCGAGGCGAATGTCTAACCAAGCCTCTTAAGCAAATTGTTTTTGTTCGTATACCTTTAGGGTATTCCTTTTTAATGGCCTTCAATTGAATAATAATATATAATAATCGATCAAAGGTTTCTTCCTGTCTCCCTGTCCCTGAGTGTCTCTTTCAGTATCTTTCCTTGTCTGTCTATTCATTTCACTCTCTCTATTTCTCTCTATCTGTCGCTATATCTCTCTTTCTATATCCATTTCACTCCCTCACTCTCTCTATGTCTCTCTGTCTCTACCTCTCTCTATATCTTTCTTTCTTGCTCTCTTTCTGTATCTCTCCCTATCTCTCTGTCTTTATCTCTATCTATTCAATATATCTTTCTGTCTGTCTATAGAAAGATATCTTATTCACTTTCTCTCTCTCGCTGCTCCTCTTTCTCTCTCGTTATCCTTGTCGTTCTCTCTCTCTTCCTTTTCCTTTCTCTCTCTCTCTCTCTCTCTTTCTCTCTCTCTCATTTGATATTTTTCTACCTGTTTCTATATATTCACTTGTTCATTCACTTGTTCTGTCTCTCTCCCTCTATTTTCTGTATATCTCTCTCACCATCGCATCTTTACAACTTCTCATTTGTTCAGTGTGACCATATTCTACTATGTCCCCCTTGCCTATTGAAAAGCCTATTCAATTTTATATTATTTCTTATTCAATTTAGTCCACATTTTCTCTGCTTCTCTTTCCCCTTTTCATTCTGTGTCCATCTCTCTCCCTTTTATGGCTCTCTTGCTTGTTATTCTTCGCGCTCAGTGTGACCGTGTGCTATTACTGTCTATTTGACTTTTTGAAAGTTTTCTTACTTCTGTCTTAAAACATTTTGTTGCCTCGTTGGCTATTACTGCTCTCTCTCTCTCTCTCTCTCTCTGTCCCCCTCTCTCTTTCGCTGTCTCTCTCCATCGCTCTCTGCTGGCTGAATGTCATTTAAGTTCGCCATTTGCTCAGTGTGACCATGTGCTATTAATAACAAATGAAATTGCCGCCAGGCTAATGCACAGCACTTTGCTAACTTGTCCACAGCGCAATGTTGGTTGTTGTTGTTGCAGTTGTTTGCTGTTGTTGTTTCTCCTCTTCTCTTGTTGTTGTTGTTGTTGTTGCCATTAAGCCACACGTGCCATTGTTTTGTTTTTGTTTTTATTTTGCCATTATTGCTGCTGCTGCTTGCTGCCGTTGCCATGGCACAAAAATAAAATGCAATGACGTGATTATTATACAATTTGTATCAATTTACAATAGCTGCGCCGCAGCCATTCGCCCCACACAGACACACGCAGTGGGCCAGCTTTTATTCGAATTGTTGTTTATTTATGCATATCATTTAATGCATGCAACTCTTGCCCCATGGGCTAATCCGCAATGCCTCAAAACGCCGCCCTTAAGTTGGCTTTATTGCAAATGGGAATTATTATTGATATAAGTGGTTCGAGTGTGCCTGACTCTGACTCTCTCTCTTTCTCTGTGTGTGTGTGTGAACAGTTGAAACAACATTGAACAAGTTGTACAAACTCCTGGGAGACGCTGCGTTGGCCTGGTGAAGGGTGGCGGCTGGCGGGTGGGCAAAACTCGCTTAAGACATTGCCGCAACGTGCCGAAAGTTTTGTGATGCTTGGACAAGCGCCTGTCACACGCATCCTCCAACCACCACACACCACCCACCACCCACCCCTGCAGCCAGCCAGCCAGTGTCACTTGTGTTTCTTAAGTTTATTAAAGAGGCATAAAAGTGTCATTGGCGGTTAATGGTAGGCGATTAGTTGCATTAAGTTGACCAGCAACAGTAACAGTCCAGCCACAACCACAGCACCACACTGCCACCCACATCTCCCCCTCTCTCTCTCTCTCTCTCTTTCTCTCTCTGTGTGTGAGTTCCCCTTGAAGTGAGTGCGTAATTGAATAGCAAACGCTGCGACAACAACTATCTCATATCAATTTAGTGCCCAGGAGGGATATTGCCTGTCCTTATGGCTGACAATCAATCAGTTAATGGAAGGTCAAAGCAATCGATTGCCAACTGCAAATTAAGTTACAACCTTAAAGTGAATAGATAGATATAGAAATGCAGTTTGTTCATGCTCTCTGATTAAAGCTGAGAAACTCAAAGAAAACCCAAGGCAAAGGAGAGCTATCTTTATTCATAGTAGGCTAAGGCTAAGAGAAGTCACCTACTCGAAATTCGCACCTTAATTAGCTCAGCAACTGTCAAAATTCAATATTTAATAGCTATCTACAATCTAAAGCAACTCTAGTCTAACGATTGCAGCCGACTTGGGCCATAAGCAGAAACTGTTGTATTGCCAGGCAGGACCCGTCGTGGCTCGACTTGAAGGCGACGTGGGAAAACTTATTGAAAAGTCATAAGAGCCGTAAAATACGAAAATGTCTTTGGCCAGGCTCGGTGTGCGGGCGGTGTGGGCGTGGCAAAAGCTTTAACTTGTCGCAAAAGCCGCATAAAATAAATACAGCGAGAGTGGCGAAAGGGTGTGGGCGGGGCTAGGGGGGAAGGTCTAGCAAATGGGATAACCTGAAACACATTATGCCAATGCGATAAACCCGCAAGCAACGAAATTGTTTTTGGCTTCATCTTGGCCCGGTCGGGCTTCGGCTTCGGCTTCAGCTTCAGCTTCAGCTTTTGCTTTTGTAAATCATTTAACACGCTCTCGATTTTTATTTTAATGGCGTTGCCGGAAAGTTTTTAATGGCTAACGCAGCGGCAACAACTACAAAAGCACCAACAACTTTTGGCTGTGGGCGGCACTCGTATTATGGCCATCGATAATATGCGCAGCGTTTGGCTAAGTGGCAGGCAGGCAGGCATCGTGGCATCAAAGTCCTTTTATGGCATGCCACAGCACACTCAAGATGTTGCCAGCAGCTCCCACAGCGAGCGATATATGTAGAAGTGGGTGTATGTGTGTGTATTGAATTATTTTCTGGCTGCGCTGGCAAATGTTTATTGCTCAGCATATTTTGTAATTTTTGATGCATGCGAATTTGATATAACTTCTTAAGCACTCGGCGATTGTTTAGAGCAAAATTCTGGCAGCCAGTGAAACTTTAGCGAATGCATAAAGAAGCATAAAGAAATTGAAACAAATGAAAAGTCTACTGTTTATTATAGGGAAAAACAAATGAGAGTGCGGCTGGTCCGACTAGAAGATACCCTGATCATTGTGAAGAGCTAAAATTGCGCATGAAGGGGGCTCTAGACGGATATGAACGACTAGAAGATACTTTGATTAATGTGAAGATCTAATATGCCCTAGTGGGGGGACTGCCTGACTAGGAGATATGCTAATCATTTTAAAGAGCTGATATTCCATATGCCTTGGTTGGGACTGTCCGACTAGAAGATACTCTAACCCCTGTGAAGAGCCTATTTTCCATGTAAAGAGTGTTCTATTCGGTATTGTCCGACCTTAAGATACCCTGACCATTGTGAAGAGCTGATATGTCATATGAAAAGGGCTCTAATTGGCACTGCCTGACTAAGAGATACCCTAAGAAGAAGAAGAGTTGATATTTTATATAAAGATTGCCCTGATTGAATCCTGTAAAAAGTGTTCTGCTTGGGTCTGTCCGACTAGAAGATACGCTGAGCCTAGTGAACTGACATGCCATATCAGGCCTTCCATAATTAAAGCTTCAGCTCGTAAACGGTTAAAGAGTTAAATAAATTTGAGCTTATTCAGTTAACAGCTCTCTCCTTCTCTCGGCTACCTCTGCCCTTAGCTGTGGCTGTCTCTGCCTATGGCAGACCTTTCTCTCGCTCTCTCTGTGTACCTGATGCCTTTCAGCTTGCATATGTGATATGCACAGGCGTCAAATGTTAGCGGCGATGTCAGCAGCAAAAGTCCTGCAGGATGCTTGTCGAGCGCCCCGTGCAAAGCTCATCAAATCACAATGCAACACACACACACTTTGCAGATTGTGTGTATGTGTGTGTGTGTTAATGATAATCATGAATATTATGCTGCTTGTTTGGTGTGTATTTTGGGCCCCGGGCAAACAGTTTGCCTGTGTTTGCCCAACAAAATGTTAATATGCTGAGCCAGCGTCCCGAAAGCCAAACCAAACCAAAGCAAAGCAAAGCGAAGCAGCAGGCGCATTGTTTAAATATTTGATTAGCTTTAGCTTCAGCTTCAACTTCAGTTTTAGCTTCAGCTTCAGTTTTGGCCTGGAGTCTGCCTTGATGCACACTTTTTCTGCCGCATTCCGTGCCGAGTCTGTTGTGCGCAATAAAATCAACTTAATTAAAGTTAAACAAGCTGCTAATCAAATTTTTATTATATAGTCTTGGCCAACACCCTTCAGCGCCAGACAGTTAACTAAACGTGGCGTAATTTGATTTTAAAAATGCATGCTCATGTCTCTCTCCCTCTCCCTCTCCCTCCCTCTCTCTCTCTGTCTCTCTTTGTGGCAGAGTCTGTTAAGCGAGCGAAATATTTGTTTGTTGTGGCTTCTGTTGCATGCCCATTTGGAGTTGTGTTACCCTGTATATCTAGACAATGGGGTATATATTTGCACCTAATTATGTAATTACAATCAGTTTATATATTATATATTATTATGGAGTATATATATATATATATACGGTAGGCCAACGCCCAGTTGAGCACTTGCTTCAGTCAGCTGTGTTGATGGATATATAATGCTTGCTGTTTGTTGGTCAGGCTCGAGTAGCCCTGCTTGGCTATCTTCTTGATCAGCTCACCCACAGAGACGAGCGCCAGCTCCACTGAGTGCAAGAGCTGACAGATGCTCGCTGGCGCCTTGCAGCCACCATGCGTGCCACATGGTGGGCGTGCGAGACTCAAAATCATCCACATTGTAGTGCTCGTCCTCGTCCTCGTCGCAACTCGTCCAGCTGACGCTGATGTTGAGGCGCTCGGCCAGACTCGCGTTCGAGCTGAGATTCTGCGAGCTGCGGTTGTGCGGCTGAGCGGTGACGATGGCTGGCTGCTTCAGCGGCTCCTCCTGGCACTGATATTGGCTGCTCGCTGGCAGTGAGCTGGCCGAGCCGCAACAGCTGTAGCAGCAGCAGCTACACATCTGTGTGGGGCAAGAGAGAGAGAGAGAGTGAGTGAAATTAGCTTATGTGAAAGAAAACTATAGAAAAACGAAGAGTAAAGTAGAGGGCGAGAGCGAGAGTGTGTCTGTTCGAGAGATTGAATGAGCTGTAGAAGGCCGAAAAGTAAGAGAGTGAGAGAGAGAGAGAGAGAGAGAGAGAGAGCGAGAGAGATTCAACTAATGTGAAATGGAGTCTTTCAGAACTAGAAAAAAGAAGAGAGGGATAGAGAGAGAGAGAGAGAGAGAGAGAGAGAACTAGGTACAACTATTGGGCAAAGAAGACATTGAGCTATAGAAAAAAGAAGAGTACAAAAGAGAGAGAGAGAGAGATCACTAGATATAACTAATGAGAAGGAAATGCATTGAGCTATAGAAGGCCGAAGCGTAAAAGGAATAGAGAGAGAGAGAGAGAGAGAGATTTTGAACTAATGAGAAAGAAAGTCTTTGTGCTATAGTAAAAGGTGGAGTTAATGAGAGAGAGAGAGAAATATAAAGAAAGAGAAGGCACTAGATACAACTAATGGCGCAGAAAGAGCTATAGAAAAATCAAGAGTAAAGGAGAGAGAGAGAGAGTAAAAAGAAATATGAAGAAAGAAAAGGTACTAAACACAACTAATGTGAAAGAGAGTCTTTAAGCTTTAGCAAAAGGAAGTGTAAAAGAGAGAGAGAGAGAGAAGCCAGAGGAAATGCTGAATAATAAACGTAAAGAAAGTCTAGTAAAAGAAGAGTCAGCTATAAGTAAGAGTATCTGAGAGCCGAAGAACAGTTTGAAGACTTACAACTTACATAAACTGAAGATGTGAAGGAGCAGCGACTAAGCCATGAAAGGCACTTCCATGTGAGATCGATGCAGCTGCTCAGGGAGAGGGCTGTAACTGCTTTGAGCGAGGCCAGTGGCAGTGGCCCAGCTTTATATAGGGGGCGAGGCGAGTGTGCTAACAAGCTCAACTGTTTACAACTTTAATGTAATGTATACAAAACCGAATGCTTGACAATTGAAGCCGCTCGGCAACAACTGTTTAGCCAGACAAAGCGTGTAACTAAATACAGTCTCGATTATTCATAATCAGCAGCTGCGACAAACTGCGAAATATTTTATGAAATAATTGAGCGGATTATAATAAAATCAGTGGGCATATGTATGTGTGTGTATATGATATTCAGGTATAAATTATAATAATTATAATTAAGCTTAATACTGCGACCATTCAATCAGTGGCGTCTGCTGCCGCCGCTACTACTGCTGCTGCTGCTGCTGCTGCTGATTATCATTCATCATGATGTATGTATAATGTGGCGACTGTGGGAGTTGGGGGAATCGACATATTGTATTACCAATTTGCAAATGCAAATGCGCTGACAGCCGACTGATGTCTAAAATTTCACGCACAAACTGCTGCTAAATGGCCAAAAGCTTGCAGCAGCCATGGCAATGGGCATGGGCTTGGGCTTGGGCATGGGCATGGGAACTGAATTTGGAGTTTTGTGTGTAATTCAAGTCGAGTTCAAAGTGAACTCTGAACCAGGAGTATTGATTTACCCCTTGATTGATTGGGCCAAACACCTGACTAGAGTCGGCTTGCAGCTGGCTAAAAGGCAAAATATTGTGCGCCATTGCCCAGATCCACGTCCGTAAAGATTTCGATTTCATCTTTAATGGCCACGCCCGAGTGGCGCTCACCGGCGCCGTTACCTTGCTGGCCGGACTCTGGCGCCGTCCGCTCGGGCAGCAGGTGACTGCGATGCACATCCGCACAGATGCTAAACTCCTCGAGGCGAGCTGGCGAATGGGAGCCACGCAAGGCAGCCGCTGGCAGCGTCATTGAGTGGCCCGGCTCCAGCTGTATGGGCCGCAAGGTGTTTGCCAGCAGCTTCGGCTCCGGTTCCAGCCGCAGGCTGTGCCGTTGCCTGTGCCGCTGCGGTGCTTCGGGCGTCGACGTCAGCTCCAGCTCCGGCTCGTGCTCCGGTTTGGACTGAGGCTGCTGCTGCAGTTTGCTTTGCCTCGTCGACTGCTGCTCGAGCTGATCGGCAAAGGTCCGCTCATCGTCGTCCTGCTGCTGCTTGATGCACAAGGCAAACAGGAAGCAGTCGGCCAAGAAGCGCATTGCTCGGCTGCCCGCCCACAACTGGCCAAGTGCCGCCGTTATATAGAGTGCGGCCAGTTGCCGTCACTGGCTTAATTGAAATGCAAATTGATTTTTCTGTTTCAGTTTCAGTTTCGGCACGGGCATGTCAGCTGTTTGCTTATCGAGCGATCGATGGCAGGTCGCAGCAGCTGCTTTGTTTATCTTTAAACACAATTTCCTTTCGGCTTAACACAGTTTCTTTCTGCGGCTGCCTCTTCTTCTCCCATATTTTTTGCTTTTTTCCTGCAGTTTCAATTTCAATTAGCCGGGGCGGACGCAGTCAAACACAATTTACACTTTTCGTTGTCTACTTTTGTGCGCCACGCCCCCCTTTGCCAAAGTTGGACCCTAATGAGTTTTGTAATTATGCAAAGTTGAACATAATTAGAACAGCAGCTCAAATACAAAATTACTCGAGATGAAATTCAAAACGAAATGAATAAAAGCATTCACAATGCGTGGGGTGGGAGGTTGGGGTTGGTCTGCCAAATATCTACCCCAGCTATATAGAGAGGCTTCCCACTCCGCCAGCTGCTCATAAACAATGCGTTGATAAGCGCTGACTCGAACAGTTGCTAGACTTTCTGAAGCTGTGAACTACAGTAGTCATTGCTAGCTGAAGAAAGTATATGAATATTTGTGTTGATGTGGAGAACAAATATTTAATCAGCCTGTGGATTTCTGAACTTAAATAAGGTACTTTGTGTTATGTGTGCCTGAACTCTGCTGTTTAAGCCTGTTTGCTATAACAGTAGTCATTGGCACATGTTGAGCTTGTACAAATAAAGCATTTATGTATTTGAATTATAGAGGAAATATATAGTTTGATTGATGTTGCGCTTATGCTTATGGCTGGCATTTGAGTGAGTATATTAGTCATTGTCTTATAAAGAAATGCTATAAATAATGAATATTTATTGATTTGTATATTGAAATCTAACAAAAAATACTATTTAGATCAGATTTGATAATATACTCATAACATATTCATAGCATAACATATTCAAGCTCTGCTGTTAGCTTCTCTCTTCTGCTATTTAACACTGCTTGCAAGCAGAGTAGTCATTGGCTGTGTTATATGATATATTGATAATAAAATATATCTTAGTATAATAATATTAATATATATAATAATATAACAGTTGTCATTGGCTTATAAGCAACTTGTTAAAGACATTTTAAGCAACATTCCATCTCTTTCCCTTCTTTTCTAAAATATTCTTCTATAATATTCCAGCTTCCTTTCTACTATCCATATTTACCTATCTCTCCATCTCCCTTTCAGACTCCAATTAAACAAATATTCAAACCCATATCAACCCATTCTCAGCCTCCCACATATATTTGTCTACATTTCGATAGCAAAACAATATTTAATTTCCTACCAATAACAATTTATTTCTCTTTGACTCGTTGTTTTGTTTCCACTCTGATTTCAAAGTGAAATCTCAAAATTCCACAAAGTTTTGTTGTTTTCATTTAAACTCCCCACTGAATGCATAAAACTGAACAAATTTGCAAAGCAAATAGAGCAAATTTGTGCAAATTGCACAATAATTACTTTTCTGAGCCGAATGCAATATTTATTTCATTTAAAACTCAATTTAAATCAAAGCAAAATGCGAATAAAAATTTGCAAAAAAAATAAAGAGAAGAGGAAATATGTTTTTGGTTTTGCGCTGCTTCGCAGTGCGAGTTAGAATATAGAGAATTGTGGTTTGTTAAGTGCACATACTGTGAGTGGGAATACGCTGTAAAGGAGCCAAGCGGGTATATTAGTTTGTTGCACTAGTGGGCGATATGTCTGTCATCTTCTGCTGAGCTCCAAATAAAGGATTATTGAATGCAATCTGAAGACTTTTGAGCTAAACTATGCTTGTAGAGCTGCTGCTGCTGCTAGTCAACAGCTTTAAAGCTGCTTTGGCCTTGTGAGCGTATATTCGGCAGTCGTCTATGGCCGTCTAAAGTTTTTTATTTGTTTTCTATATGCGATTTTTTTCTCTGCTCCGTTTTTTTTTTTTTTTTTTTTTTGGGTTGTGGCCAGGCAAACTAGAAAAATATCAATGTCATTTACAGGCCTTGGGCTAAATTGGGGGTTGCTGCTGTCAGTTGTGCGTGTGGTTAGGTCTAGTGTTGTTGTTGTTGTTGTTGTTGTTGTTGCTGTTGTTATGTAATGTTAGATGTCTGTTTGGTGTATTTTGTGCGTGTGCTTCTTTTTGGGGCACATCATTGCGGTTACACTCGGGTTGCCTGGCGATTTGCCACTGTGCAGTCTCTATGTTGCTGTTGTTGTTGTTGCTGTTGTTGATGTTGCCCAATTTGTTGTTGTTGTTGTTGTTGTTGCTTGTGTTTATTTGGCTTTGGTCTCGTGGCTGTCAAACCAAGCGCATAACCGCAGAGCGACGCACAGCCACCCCGGGTGGGTCCGTCCGTTGCTGTTGCACGTTTGTCGGTTGCCACGCAGCTATTTTCAATTTGTGTTGCATAAGTTCGAGCAGCGCGCGCCCAACTAAAAATGGAAGCTGCTGCAAATCTCATTTACTCACTTCTATTTTCGGTGCTTTTTTTGTTGTGCGGCTTCTTCTGCGGCCGAAGCAAATCCGTTTGGCAATCCGGAACGAGCTTCAACCCCGAATCGAGAACCCATCCGCATTCATTTCTGTTCGTTTCTGTTTTTTTTTTTGTTTTTGTCTCCCATTCTGTGTCCTCTTTTCTGGTTTCTGCGGCTGCTTTGCCTGCGCGTCTGCTGCTGCTGCTGCTGCTGCTGCTGTGGTCATGCCCACTTGATGCGTATTTAATTAACGTTAATTGAAATTGATTTATGTATGCAGCGTGCGTACGCTGGAGCTTCTCCACCTCCCGTCTAGCGCCCCACCTTGGCTTGGCCAATCGACAAAATATGCTGCGTGAAATTTGCGGCAAGTTGTTCGATGTCAACAGCGAAAAAATATGTATATTTGCCGCATGTTGAAGCATGAAAGATTTGCGGCTTCATTCAATTAATTAGGCGAAATAGAAAATTTTCCAGTTGCAAATTAATAAGTTCGCTTTTGCGGTTGCTTGGATGAAAGGTAAATTGTGGGTGAAGAAAGTGAAGAAGTTGAGGATGTAGATTGTGGTTGAGTTGGGGTTGAGGTAGAGAAGTGGGAAGGGTAAAGAAAACTTGAGAGTTGAGCTGAAAGAGAGATGAGTTATATCTATATATCTGTATCTGTATCTGTATCTGTATCTGTATCTGTATCTGTATCTGTATCTGTATCTGTATCTGTATCTGTATCTGTATCTGTATCTGTATCTGTATCTGTATCTGTATCTGTATCTGTATCTGTATCTGTATCTGTATCTGTATCTGTATCTGTATCTGTATCTGTATCTGTATCTGTATCTGTATCTGTATCTGTATCTGTATCTGTATCTGTATCTGTATCTGTATCTGTATCTGTATCTGTATCTATATCTATATCTAGTTTATCTGTACATTTAAAGAAGCATTAAGAAATGATAAGAAATTACAGGCAACCTTAGCCTAAGCTCCGCAAATTAGCCAATGAGCAGCCTTAAAGATCAAGGCAACATTTGCTGCTGGCATTAAGCACAAGTCATGTGCTTATCAAAGGAGAACTCCTGCTTATCAGATTTTTGATGTAAAAACTAATCAAATCAGCGCGCGGCTGCTACTGCTCGCTGCTCGAGCCGGGCTTACGAGCGCCATAAAATTAACGAGCGGCGCCTGGAATTGTGCAATGCGTTTGCGCAATTTCCACATCATTAATTTTTTTTTTGTTTGGGTCGAGCGAAGAGCACAAGAAGCGCAGCAGCAGCGCAATTGCAGAAGTGGAAGCAGAAGCAGAAGCAGAAGCAGAGGGAGATGAAGGCTAAGAAACCAATTCGTGTGGCGCACATTAAAAGAGCTCAGCGAAACACATGTGAAAGCAGCTGCTGCTGTGGTTGCTCCTGCTCCTGCTCCTACTCCTGCTTCTACTCCCGCTCCTTATCGTCCTCCCCCTCTTGCTATTGTTGTTTTTAGCTTTTATGTTGATTTAATTAGAAAACGCAGCAGGCGCAACTTCTCTTGGAATCTCTTTTATGGCATAATTTTAGGCGCAACGAAATCGAAGCAGTCCCTGGCTGCCGCGCGGCCGCCCATCGCAAAAGACAATAAAAAGCAAGCAAGAAAATAACGAGCGGCACCTGCACCACCCGCAGCACCCAGCACCGTCGCCACTCGTAAATTAGGAAATGGTATTTTATGCGTGCGCAAATAAATGTGAGGCAGCCGCACGCAGTTGAGCAACAAAACGCCAGCAAATGTTTGCCCAGCTACTTTTTCCAATAAAATCACTCATACGACCTGTTAACCGGATATCACACATACGCATGCATATAACATAAGTGTGCGTTGCTTTACGGCTTTTACTTATGCCTTTTCTCTTTCCTTCTGTCATTACAGGTGAGTTGTTGATTTCTTTCCGGCAAATTGCAAATGGTTTTGCAACTGTGATGAAGCTGAAATGGAAAAATTTCGTGAGTAGCTGAAATGATCACGGCCCTCTATATATTTGTGTATATATAATGATAATATTTACCAAACTAAAGCTAAATACTTGGCTTAGGATTGATTTCACTTTGGCTTAAGTAATATAAACCTTTTTCTTTGCCTGAGTGGGAGCTAAAGTCACAGATTTTGCTTCCACATGATGCCCTTCTGCTAAAAAACAGTTAAAATAAATATATGCCCATTGAAACAATTACCTAAAAGTATAAACAAAAGTAGAAAGAGCTGAGTTGAAACTTGGAAACACATAGCTTAGGGCCAGAAAGAGTTAGAGGGTGCAGAGACTGTAATAAAGTTCGAGGATAACATTGAAGTTCAATAGCTAAAGCTCAAGGATACTGTTCAAGTTAAACAGATAAAGTTCAAAGGGAATATTTGATAGAGTTTTAGCTAGGACTCGCTACAGTAGAGTGTTGGCGTTTCGGTCTCTAACTAGTTCCAGTGCAGAAGCCGGCAGAACTTTGGGCTGCAGCAGCTATAAGGCAGTTTGACTGAGAAACTAATCTTGTGAGGTATATAGTAAATATAATAGTATTTATGTATATCCATTATTAAATACAAATAGATGACAATGCTCACAGTCGTCATGTGCAATTGGAGTAAATTAGTAGAGGAAACCGAGTTTCATATGAATCAATCTAATGAAATTGTTTATAGAACTAAGCTTTATTTATAGTTTATAAATGAGAATGATTTTCTGCTTTGCTATTGCCATGTGGCGACAGATGAGAAGTAAAACTAGCCTTAGACGAGGTAAACAGAGCACAGTTACTGTTTACTGTTTACAGTAGACAGTTTTAGCAAATGGAGAACAGCTCAAAGGCAAGGCAGGTGTGCCAGCTAAGCAGTGGATCGATATCAATATATCATATATCATATGAAGCATAAGGAATATATGTACATATATAATCGTCTGGCCACTTCACAATCAATTGCAGGGAAATTCAGAATTCAGTTGATCAAAGAAGCACTTCAATCATTAGCCAAGTTAGTGAAAATAGAAAAAGCAACAACAAAATTACTTCCTGTTCGTTGATCTCTCAGCGTTGTTGTTTGTTTGTTTGTTTTCTAATTCCGGCAACAATGAAACGTTGCCTAGAAATTTTCCTAATTATGCGTTACCTGCACGTACCACAACAGCTAGCTGGCTGGCTGGAGTCAGCGAGTGGTGGAGACAACACAGATTTGCAAATGTTTAGCCCCGCCCACACCCAGCTAAGTCAATGGGCCACAAAAACGACGAAACAATAGCGCAAAAATGTCGAGCGTCGAGCGACGAGCGACGAGCGTCGAGCGTAGCCGGCGAATGCGCTATGTAAATTTCCTGTGCTGACAACAAAACACCAAAAAGCTTAGCAGAGCCACTGCTGCACAGCAAGCGATGTTCCCACTCAACACACACACCCACACACACACACACTTAACGTTTCTGTGATTAACAATTACAAAACGGCAGCAGCAAAAACAGTGAGAGAAACAGAAACCTCCGAAGCCAAAAAATCCAGCCAACAATACGCAGGCGACTGCCATTGTGCTGGGAGTTAGATTTCACTGCTGGAATGGGGCGTGGCTGGTGGGGTAGGTGTGGTCGTGGCATTTGGCGGCGTCCGCTACGTGCGTTGCCATAAGCAATTTAGCTAATTTTCTACAACGACTAACGCAAAATAATCGAAGCGTAAGATAACAAAAACAGTTGAGCGCGTCATGGTTGTCGTTGTTGTTGTTGTTGTTGTTGTTGTGATGCTGCTGCCACGCCCCCTCAAGTTGCCACTGCTGACTGAATAAAACAAAACAAAGGCAACAGCAGCAGGAGCAGCAGCAAAATCATTGGTCATGCCTCGACGGAAAGTTTTAGCCAGAGTTGCCCTGCTCATGGCCAGATTTTTGTATTTGTTACGTGGGATTTGTTATGCGGTTGTTATTTTTGCCACTGCCACATGCCCCATACACCCACCCACCACCCTCCGTGTGGCGCCGCCGGCAACGTGGCAATTGTGCCACGTTCTGCCATTTGCATTGCCGAATCACAGTTAATATATATGTTTGTATTATTTTTCAATGACTGCTCAAAACCCAACTGTGAACGTTCTCAGGCACTTGCTGCAGATATATATACATACATATATATATATATATATAAATATATATATATGTATATCTCTCTTCATATAACACTCGCAGCTCCTCGCCGAACTTTATAAATTCCGATTTGCGCTTTCAGTTGTTGCTTTTGCTTCTTTCGGCTGGCCAGTGCATAAACATAACAATAAATGTAATGTTTTGTAGTCTAGTGTAAGCGTAGTTTGTAATAATCATCATCATAATCATCATAAGAGCCGTAAGATGGGATTTACAGGCAGGTTGCTGGGTCCACGCTCCCAGCTGCCCCCTGCCCAGATCCTGTTTAATAATCGTTGCTTTTTATGCCCCCTAGCCATGGCGATGGCCCTAGCCCTGGCTCTAGCTGTGGCTGCAACGCGACTCCATCGTCTAGAGCAGCTAAAAATCAAATTTGCCTTGGCTACATTTATTCCTGCACCACAGCAGCTCACCCACTTCACTCGACCCCTACTCGGCCGCCTCAAATGGCATTTGATTGAATTTTAAATAATGCCTCAAGACGTTTGCCAGCTGGAACGAGTTGGGCTCCGGCAGTGCGTCCAGTTTCGAATATTTTTATTTATGCTGGCATCGGAAGGAGTCTGGAGGGTGTGGGAGGAGCTCTAGAAATAAAAGGACAATGCAAGCGAACTGGGCTATGGGAAGGCCATCAGTTGATTGTGGCTCAAACTTGCCTTTTGGGGTAGAAATTCATCAGGTAACGTGAAATACCTGGAAAAGGGGAGAGAGACTATGCCGCAAACAGTTTGTTATATATTCAAAAGAAGACTGAATCTAAGTTGTATTTGACTGAGATATCTATTAAAGGTAGATTTCTATTAATTAAGGAAGTAGTTTCATTCGATTTCCCAAGAACTGTGCTGTTATGGGGAGCAACTTGCGACTGCTTCGCTATCGGCCTCATAAGCTAAAGCTTGAAGCTTCATTTGCTCAGCTGCATAGGGAGAGGGAGCATATGCAAAGCAAGCACAGGGAGAATGCTCTCAGAGAGAAGGGAGAGCGATCATTGCGAGAGAGGTATTGCATGCAGAGCGAGCATGGGGAGAACGACAGTAAGAAGCACAAGGAGAGCGACCACAGGCAAAGCGACCGCAGCGAACATGGGGACATGGAACAGAGGCTGAGTGAGCACAGGGAGAGGGAGCACAGGGGGAGTGATCATCGTGAGACGGAGCACAGCCTGAACAAGCTGAGTTCGAGCGAGACCGGAGACCGCGCAGAGGCAGAAATGGGAGGGTTAGCATAGGAAAACTTAGCCAGAGCAGAGCGAGCATAGCTATAAAACCTTTCCAGCTCTTACAAATCCAGCTCTTATTATTCATAATTACTTATCACAATATAATATATTCTAATAATTCAGCAAGCTCTACGATCATTTCCAAAACACTTTCCTTATCGCAATAGATAAACAAACTCAAAGCATTTCAACAACTTCATCATTCAGCAACCTCTTCAGCCGCTCAACAAATAGTTTACGTTTTTCATAATACATTTCCCTCATATATAGCTGATTATACCTAAACATATATCTCCATATGCAATAGCCAATGAGTTATCTCATTGTTTCTTTTATTCATCGTGCGCTGTCCCGTTCACTCGAGTCGGGCATTAAACGGCAGTCCTTAGTCGTCCTTGTAAGCGTGTGTGTAAGTGAATTAAATAAATTTCGTAGCAAATTCCGTTGGCAAGACAAATGCGCTTATTGACTTGAAACGGCCGCGCATAAATTTTCCAGCTGCTACTTTGGCTTCGGCCCCAGCCAACATGTCCGACAGCCAGCCGTTTCACAAAGCTCGAGTCCACCTGTCTGTGTGTATAAATTAACTGCTGCAACTTCAGCTGTCTTTCTCTCTCTCTCTCTCTCTCTCTCTCTATGTCTCTCTGTGTCTCTTTCTCAGCCTTTGTGCTGCCGGCAAGGTGTGACAAATGTTCGGGTCCAAAGATTTGCAGCTCCGAGTCCCTGACAGTTGTCTGGCTCTGACTTGAGCCAGGAGCTGAGCCAGGACACGCTGGCCAGGCACTTAAATTGATTGCAGTGCATTAGCCTCGTGCACCTGAAAGGAGTAAGCGAAAAGGACAACGAAAACATAGCACACGTATTATCCACTGATTAGCTCCTCAAACAACATCATCTGCCTAGCTAAAAGCGGGACTGAACAACATGCAATAACTTTGACTATTCGAGTGATGTATTTAAAGTATTTATATTTAAAAAATAATCCTTGAGCTTTTGTCCATATATTCTCATAGTCTGCTTTAGGCAGTTTATCTCTGCTTTCTTCATAATTTCATTCCTTCAATAGCTCAAGCTCAACTTCAAATTTACTTTATAAACGAAACGCAATAAGCTATAGCCCCCGCTCCCTCTCTCTCTCTCTCTCTTCGTTTTCTTTCACATCTAGCTTTGATGGCATTTAATTTTCCCGTCCACGCTGCGAATCACGCAGCCATCTCCATCACGTTCGCTAGCTTATCCTTCTGCACGCGCCGCCTTAGCTGCTAGCTACCTCCTCCACTCTCCTCCACTCTCTCCGCCCCTCTCTTTGTCATGATATCTCATAATTGCATAGGCGAGTTAGTACTCATTAAAAGCGTTAATCGCTGCGCTGCTCTGTCGTTTCGATTACGCTTTTATGTGTTTGCATTTGGAGGACTCTACTTTGAATTCGGTGCCAGAGCGCGCTGTCACCGACCGTCGCAATTCGGGGCACAAACCGATTTGCATAAATTTACGCGCAATGATAGCCGCTCGTCTCCATCCTGGACCCACGCGCTCTGTCACTTTCGGCGTGATGAAACGCTGTCGTCGCGCTGCTCTGCCCGAGCCACGGGCGCTGTCCAAGGCGGCGACGTTGCTGACAATGACACTGAGTCGCGGCAGGCCAAGGGGTTGAGTTGGACTAGGGAATACCCTGCAAAGAAGTGAAGTATTGATGATGCTTAGCTACCTGGAGGATGAGGCTTATGTTGCCCTGCCTCTCCCTCCCTTGCCAATGCCTTCAAGAAACCAACTTCGATTGGAAAACTTAAATAGAAATTTTAAAGCAAATTTTTATTATTATTTAAAATCCACAATCCGCTGCAAAACTTTCCAACCTTTTCGCGTATCTCAGCCAGGGTATAGAAGGACACTTAATTAAAAATTTTATTACGCAAATTTCGCCTTTTGTGTCGATAATTTTATGCTTATCATCGGCGCCGAGCTGCTGGCGGCTTCTAATTTGCAACATCAGCAGTGGGCTGGGGCCATGGCCGAAGGTGTTGCAAATACGCACAGTGAATACAGAGACAAAAAGCGGACCCAGACTCCCGTCTCATTCCGCCCTCCGCCCACCGCCCACTCTGCAGCCAGCGGGCAAATACATAAAAACGGAAATTAAAAAGGAAGCCAACGCAGCAGACTCAGGACACGGCCAGCGATTACTTGTGCTGCTGCTGCTCCTGGCAGTTGGCGACTTGCGCTCGGACTTGCGCCACGATATCGTCTTGGACGATTTTGCTGCGCCACCACAGCAACCCCTGCCCCCTGTTGCTGCCCTGTCGCTGCTCCTACTATTCCCTAGCGCCTGGCTTGAACGGAAGTTTTCGCTTAATATGCAGGAAATTTCATTAAAGTTGCTACAACTTGGCCAGCGCAGCGCTGGGGTTAGAGCAGCCGAAGGTGGCGCACGTTGAAGCTTTGTCACTTGATCGCCATTATTTTGATGCTCATCAATTTGGCTATCTTTGTGACAGCTGGCGTAACCAATTAGCTGTTAAAACCCTCATCTAACACTTAGACTGCGTTACGTCACTTTAATACTTACGTAGCCTTGGCAAACTCACGCCAAAGTTGTAAAACTTAATGCGAAATTACTGAAGCTAAAGACTTGCTAATATAGTAATACGTTACAGCAGGAGACGTAAGTGCTTACGTTACGTTATTGCTACTTTGAAGAAAATAATAATTTATGTTATTATTATTTTTTATTAATTTAATTGCATAGAAATTAGATTATTTTACAAATTTATTAAACGTAACGTTTATTACGTTATTACGTTACGTAAGCCTTAACATTTAGCTTATCAAGTTTCAAAGTATTAAAGATTAGCTAATCAAATACTGAAGCAAAAGACAAGCTAACATAGTCATGCGTAATGAACACATTACGTAACTGCTTACGTTACGGCATTTTCTATGAACTTACTTGTATATAGACTTTATGTGATATTCATTCAACTAGAATTACTTACAAAATTCAATTCACTTTTAATAATCTGGCCATCAAGCAAAACGTAATGCATTACGTTACGTAAGCCGTGAAAAGTTAGTTTGTGCAGTAAATGCTGACATATTGCCACACTCAACGTTGTTTGCCTTTGCCTTTTACAACACAAGGCGACATGCCATGCAGAGCGCAAAGCAAACGATCACGTATTGCACGTAACATGTAACGTAACGTGACAGCTTATGACAAATCCAACGAGCAGACACACATCGTTATTGCCATAATTGATATGCTGACTGGCCGGGCTGGAGGCAGCAAGAAGTGCTGCCCACTTGCGAGATGATGCTACTAACTAATAGGCCTATCGCAAGCAAACCTGTCCGTCCCTCTGTCCGTCTGTCTGTCTGTCTGTCTGGCAGCAACAATTGCCTCAATGAGTCGCTGCCACAATCAATTGGACAGCTGGGCAGCCATGTGGCTGGCAGTTGGCAGCTGGCAGCTGGCCAAAAATGAGTTTCAATCATGAGAACGACACAATAACCGGCAAACAGTATAGGCCACACGTCAACGCTTACGCCCGCCACCTGCCAAGGAGCCTCAGCCAGCTGAAGACATAAAAAATTTAAGCAATGCGGCATTTTACACCTTTTGGCCAAGGACAACACCTCAGCGGGAAAAGCTTGAAACTTGAGCCTTGAGTCGGAGTAGGAGGCGGAGTCGGAGTCGGAGTCTGAGGCAGTTCGCAGTTGCCAACTCTGGCCATCAGTGTGGCAATCAAAAGCAATGATTGTTGCACATAAAACGAAACGGTTATGTTTATCTGGCTTGCGCCCAAAGGCCGCTTACAGAGCCACCCACCCGATGCCGCCCACGCTTTTTCGGGGCAGCCTAAGTAAAAGAAATGGGGGCGCGAAGTAAATATTTAATGGCCATATAGCTTTCACTTCCCCCTCCAGCCTCGGCTCGCTTCGCTTCGCTTCGGGCTCTGTGCGTAGCTAATGGACTCCGGCGCTGTAAACTGTTACTGTTCTTGTTTTATTTTGGTTCTTCTTGAACTGGTTCTTCATGTTGTTGTTGTTGTTGTTGTTGTTGTTCTTGCTGTGCTTACATTTTGAACAAGTGCAAATGTTTTCCTTTTGCTTTTTGCTCTCTTCATGGCATTTCATTTTATTTAATTTCGGCTTTATTATGATTATATTTTCTTAGCTGAATAGCTTAATATAATGGCGGCGCCTGAACCGCCTGAACCGCCAGAGCCGCTCCTGGGCTAGTTAGAAGCGAGCGCAGCAAACAGAAGCCAAAGCAAATGGCATGAAAATTGAAAATGAAACGTAACACGCCGCAATTCCGGAAACAAATGGATGCCAATGCCAAAGATGGCCAAAGCATAGCAGCGTTCTCCACTCTGCTCTCCCCCTCTCTTCCTCTCTCTCTCCCAAGACAACGTGCAGACATGTGCAGTGGCAGTAAACGATAGTTCTTTGGCGCAGCGAGCGCACTGAGCTGGGGCTCAATTGAACATTGGCAAACGCTTACGCAACGTTTTGTTTGAGCAGCAGCAGCAGCTGTGCGCGCGGGTGGCCCGAGACAAATGGCTGCACTCGGGTGGCAACAGCGCCCGTCTGACAGGTGCAGCCGGCCCAGAAGTCACACTGTAACCGCACTCGAGTTGAACTATTCTCTCCCTGCTCAAATTTACATGCAGCAAATGAAGCTGAAAGCCAGTTGCGCGCACAACAAAAAAATTGGGCATAAAAAATGCAGCATGAGATACCCTTTGCTGCGCTCTAGGGTAGCTAGTGTATAGGGAGGATATAGATAGCGATCGGTATTATTTTAATGAGATTTTTTAGTAAACGTATCTCAGTCATGATAGGAACTTGCCTTGCTGGATATTTGATGCATTCAGTATATATACTGTATATACACCTCAGCCAGATACTTGAATCTGTTTAAAATGCAGTCCTTTACTCAAATATATATGTATATATAAACATATCGCCAGTCAGACACGCATTCTGGCTCTACCCAAAAGGTAAATACTTCAATTTGCGCAAAATGTTGTCAGGTAGAGCTGCAGCAGGAGCTGCTGCTGCTGCTCCCGTTGGCATGGGCAAAGCTCGCTGTGTGGGTCAGTTGAAAAATGTAAGATAAATAAACTCCATTCGTGTATTTGCCACAGACATAGCCATAGAACGGAGCAGTGGCACAGGCACCAGCACCAGCAGCAGCCCAGGCAGCACCACAGCAATACAAAGTGAAATGGAAAATTGCAAAAGAAATTGAAAAGTTTATCCATACAGACACACACACACACACCCACACTCATGCGACCCTCCCACACTCATGCCTTAATGAAGCTGTCCGTTTGCGGCTGTTGTTGCTTTTTACTGCTGCTGGGCTTTGGTTCATTTCTGGGCTTTAAGCTGTGGGCCCGGCCCAGCGCTCATGTTTGCTTAGTGCAATGCTTGTTGCTCTCAAAAATCAACACACACACACACACACACAGCGCCCAGTGCCCATCTGCATGCGCTGCTCACATTTTTACCTTACGCAACTAAAGGCTGGGCTCAAACGTCAAAGAGCCATATAAACATGGAAAGCTGACGAATGCAGATGCGTGTGCGAGTGGGTGACTGGCTGTGTGTGGGTGTGTAACTGTGTGCAGCTATATGGTTTTTAAGTGCTAGACCAGGTTAAAGACTTGCATTTAAGTGTTACATAAACTGTGGCTTAAATGTATATTTAAAATAAATTAATTAAGCAGATTTTTCTGCAGGAAAAAAATATTTTTAAAATATTTTCAAATAATTTTGCATATCTATATTAGCTATATTAAATTGTGAACTATTATTTATATTAGCTGAACTCTATATTGCCTTGTCTCACCTTAAGCTCTGCTTAGCACCTTAAAGCCAATTCAATTTCGTTAGCAACTTGACAGCTAGAAAGTCGTCGTCAGCTGACAGCTTTCACTCTCAACTCTGACCCGGGCGACACGCGTTGACAGCTCTCAGTCAATTACCAAAAAAGAAAAAAGACTCAGAGATAAAAAATGAAAAACAAATTCTAAGCGAGCGCTCAGCATCAAAGACAATTCGAAATGTGAAAATCCAAATTCAAATTCAAATTGAAGCTAACTCGCGCCAAGGGACATTTGAGTGTTTGCCAGGATGCGGCAAGTGCTGCACGTTCTCGTCCTCATGCTCGTCCTCGTCCAGGTGCGCCATTTAAGTGTTTAAACAAAGGAATCCTTTCAACCTGTATTGACAGCTGTTGTCGTCGGCCTCATTTCCATTACTTATACGCCCCGTGAGCATGCCAAATGCTAATGCCAAAAAAAAAAAAAAAAAAACGTAGCAGAAGACGAAGCAACAGCAACAACAAGGCGACAAATAAAAAACATTTCAATGTATTTTTTGTTTAATTTTTTTGTTTTTATTTTTATTTTTATTTCATTTTTCCTTTTGTTCCCTTTTAATTAAAAGAAATTAAAATGTAAATTTTCGCTCAGCATTTTTTCCCTTCAGTTTCTGCATTTGCTTTTACCCCAGCTCTTGGGGATGAGAATGTGTGTGTGTGTGTTTGTGTGCTATTTGTGTTGTTTATGGGCTGGAGTCTTATTAAAAAGAGGACGAGCTCTATCTACATTAGGAGCACCACCAGCAGCAGTAGCAGCAGCAGCAGGTGGCTGGGGGCCAGTGTCGTCGTAGCGAAAGCAACAAAACTGCTGCAAAATAAACCAGAGAGCAAATGTAAACAACAATTTAATGTTCACTAAGCACACTCGATGCCACCTCATGCTTATATATACATATGTATATGCATATCTGTGGTCTGACATGGGATATGGCAGCGGGGCAACAGTGGCATATGGCCAACAGCTGTTGTCTGCTGCGAGCGCTGCGTGGGCCATCATGAAATAATTAAAATTTAAAAAAAATGTTGAATAAAGCTAGATTGAACAGGGAAACAATAGAAGTTAGGAAGTTTCATTAGACTTGAGTTGAAGATTGAAGTTGGATTTGCTTAGCCTTTGAATTAGTTTAATGATTGCATTAGAAAAGTCAAATTCATAATGCAAATTAGACTTTCAACTGTTGTGCATATTCCAAACTCTTCAAATAAACAAAGCATATAGGCATTTTATAAAGGCAACACTGGGTTATTTTTAGATGTATAGTAAATGAGCCTTTGCTTGGCATAAACTTGTGCTTAATGGCTTCTATGTTACTTAACAGACTAGAATGTTATCAGCATAACATGAGCGTATACTTATGCTTAACAGCTTCTATGTTACTTAACAGACTATAATGTTATCATATACTTATGCTTAACAGCTTCTATGTTACTTAACAGACTGCAGTGATATGTTAGCTGTATAACATGAGCATATTCCATTACAGATTTAAAAATTTAGTATAAAGCGAGGAGATATACCTACAGTGCAGCTAAGTATATCTCTTAGTAGGCAATCAAGTCTCAATTTCAACCGATTTGAATCAACTCAAGAAGCGCTTAGTCTCATTTACAAGTTTGTGAGTGAGATCTTCGCAGCCTGTGACTGAGCTTTAAGTAAAGCCAATGTGGATCACAAACGTGTAAGCTGTTCTGCACATTCATCATACGATTCTCTGACTAATCTGGTGCCTTCACAAACAAATGTCGTGATTCATAGCAGCTTGCATTTATACAGATAGCGCTATCATTTCGCGGAATGTGCTTGGCAGTGCCTCTCATTAGCTGCGCTCGCACGTGTTTCTGCTGGTAATTGGAATAAGACAGCCGGCCGGCTCTGCTGGGTTGCTCAAAACCAACTGTCAAGTGTCCGAGCGAACTGGACGGCCTCTGGCAGCCGCTGGCTATGGTCGCAGCTCGACCCGGCCGTCAGTTGGTTGGTTGCTCGCGTCGACTGAAGGCGGCGATTACAATAATGCTGACAGTTTTGAAATTCTGCTGCATATGGAACGGCACCTGCATACCCCACAGGCCGCGTCGCATCAAGCAGCTCGAGCTGGAGCCGGCGAGGCCAAGTTTAGCGACAGCGGCCGCTGCAGCTGCCGTCACAGCCGTTGGCCTGCACCTGGGGCCCATTGTGGGCGCTGAAACAACAAGGATCCTAACCGTCGCACCGCTGACCCGGCAGCCCACTCCGACGAGCAGCAACGCCACGGATGAGCTGAGATATAGCTCTGAAATGAGCTTGGATTTCAATCCGTACGATGCGTGCTTCAGTGCTCAAATCTGCACGAGCTAAGGCTCACAAGTGTTTAGTGTTGGAAAATGCTATGTTTTATAAAGAGATTGAATATATATGTAGAATGAATATAAATAGAAGAAATATGATAGAAATATAAAGAGAAATCTTCGTATCACTTGAGAGCTGTGCGTATAAGGGTTTGCCATACCAGTGTTGTGAAATGCGGAAAGTCATATCTCAAAATAAGAGTGTTTCAGAGTATCTCATATGAGCATGCTAGGCCCTTAACGACACTTCACACTCCAATCAGTGTTGCATAATGCCAAAAATTCGTTTCAATTCCAAGTGTTTCAGCTTTTTTTTTTGCAGTTACAGTGCCTCGAGTCCTTTCAATTGTTCCGTCGCCTGGTCACACTGGTCGCACGCCTCATATGTAGAAAAGTTTCTGCGGCTAGCCCTTCCGTCTGTCTGTGCCGGCGCACGTAGCAAATCCAATCAGAAGCGTTTTGCCTGCTCCTTTCTTTGCCGGTTGCGCTGGTCCTTAACTTATTTGGTGTTACTTTGCGGTATCATTAACCTTTAAACTTGGACGCAAGCGAGCACAAGCGCAAAGAAAACAGCGACGGCAAGTCGGGAGGCGGGAGGGGGTGGAAAAAATGGTAAACTTTTGCACTCGGCAAAGTTTGTTGGGGCGCAAACTTTTTGCAGTCAGTGTCGCAGTCGCCGAATACACGCGCGCTTGGCAAAACGTAAAATTTTTAACTTTATTTTCGATTTTCGTTTGCCGCAAAAATTGTATTTGTTGTGCGGCGATGAATGGCAGTGTAGGGCAGACGGACGGACGGACGGACGGACGGACAGGCGGGGGCGTGGCCGTAGCTGTGAAGAGGTGTAGCAAAACTTAATTTGCGCCAAAAACTTTTGCCGCGCTGCTTTCTGCTTTCACCTCCGGCCCTGCACTTATTTCTTCCTTTTAAATGCAATCAAGCGGAAATTGATACGTCACCGTATAGGAGACGGGGAGGGGGCCGGGGGCGTGGTTACCGCACACAAAAGTGTTGCCAAATTGTTGCAAATAAAATTGCTGATATGGAAATTTTATGCGCAAGTTTTTCACGCCACACACAAAGATAGAGCTAGAGACAGAGAGAGTGGGAGTGGGAGTGAGTGGGTGTGAGGTGAGTTGAGGTGCCTGTGGAGCATTTTGCGGCAACAATGTCCTTGGTATTTAACACGGCCAGCCAAGTGGCAACTGCGTGGCATTTAAGTGTTAGTTGGATAGCCCGAGTTGTCCAAGACGACACAAGCGAAGCATAAATTGCCTCCTCCGCCTGGCAGCCGAGATGCCGGAAATGCTTGCCGGATGTCGCTGCCAAAAGCTCTGGCAACGGCAACGGCAACGGCAGCTGCAGTGAGCGTAGTTGCCTCTCTACTACCACCCCACAGCCAGCAGCCCACACGCGCACACACCGGGCGTGGCATTGCAATGCCATCAACTGCAAGTTTTCGTGTCATTCTCTTTGTTTCCGCGACACTTAATGGCAAATTGTGTCCTGTTTCATTATGGCCAGGATTCTCAAGGATTCGCAAAGATTCTACCTCAATGACAGCAGCGCACATTCCTAAAATGAACAAAGTCTCTAGCTGTAAATGTTTTAGAAACTGCAAAGTAAATATCGTTTTCTATTGCCACAGTAACAGCAGAAAGTGGAGTGAGTCAGCTTTAATGATCGTTACTTAGGGAGAGATAGATAGATAGAGAGAGAGAGAGAATACATAATGTAGATAGAGAGAGATCAAATAAGAGAAAGAGATTGAACTAGAGATAGGAAGGGCTAAGGCTAGAGCTAGGGCTAGGGCAGGGGAATTAGAGCTAGAGATCTAGAGCTAAAACTAGCAAGAGCTAGGACCACAGCTAGAGCTTGAGAGCTAAAGGCAGAGCTAGAACTAGAGCTAGAGCTAGAGCTAGAACTAGAGCTAGAGCTAGAGCTAGAGCTAGAGCTAGAGCTAGAGCTAGAGCTAGAGCTAGAGCTAGAGCTAGAGCTAGAGCTAGAGCTAGAGCTAGAGCTAGAGCTAGAGCTAGAGCTAGAGCTAGAGCTAGAGCTAGAGCTAGAGCTAGAGCTAGAGCTAGAGCTAGAGCTAGAGCTAGAGCTAGAGCTAGAGCTAGAGCTAGAGCTAGAGCTAGAGCTAGAGCTAGAGCTAGAGCTAGAGCTAGAGCTAGAGCTAGAGCTAGAGCTAGAGCTAGAGCTAGAGCTAGAGCTAGAGCTAGAGCTAGAGCTAGAGCTAGAGCTAGAGCTAGAGCTAGAGCTAGAGCTAGAGCTAGAGCTAGAGCTAGAGCTAGAGCTAGAGCTAGAGCTAGAGCTAGAGCTAGAGCTAGAGCTAGAGCTAGAGCTAGAGCTAGAACCAGAGCTAGAGCTAGAGCTAGAGCTAAGTAGCAAGACCTAGATGTAGACATTGATTCATGAACTTATTTAACTTAGTTTCGTTGATCATTTAATTTTCATTAGGTCAGGAACAGTTAACATACATAAAATTGACAAGCTGACAATGCCATCCCTAGCTAAACTTGTTCAACACTTTTCGACTTCTTCGGCATTTGAAAGTTGTGTAAAATGTTGAAGAAAAGTTCGCTTGGATTCAAGTTTTATTAAAACAACGAATTGTGCTGATTGGCTGCCGAGACTCGCTGTCAGCTGAGGTCAGGCGAAGGTGTGAGTCAGGCAAGATCAAATTTAAGTTTGGTCATCAATTGCGGCTTAGAGGAATGCGAGTGAAACTATGAAATGCGCGCTCCACGCCCGCTCCCTCTCTCTCTCTCTCTCTCTCTCTCTCTCTCTCTCTCGCAGCTGGTCTCTGGTGAGCTGCTTTCGAGGGATTTTAAAATGCCCATCAATTTGAAACTTAATCTAGCCGCACAAATAAGCCGCGCCAAAAGTTAAGACCTTGTCCAGGCCAAGGGACGGGAGCTGGGGCTAGCTGGCAGTTGGCAACTGGAACTGGGCGCTGGTCTATTGTATGCAAACAATTTACAGCACAAATGGACGACGAAAGCAGAAAGCGAAGGAGAGGAGGAATAAAAAACATGTCGACAATGCGAAGGGGAAAAAAAATGAGATTGCGTTTTGCGGAATGAGCCGGAAAAACTAGGCGGCGGCAGCTGCGACGGCGACGGCGATGGCGACGGCGTCGTCTCATGCATAAACCTGAAAATGAAATACAAGGCGCAGGCTTAAAAGCCAAAAGGAAAACTGGCAACAAAATGAAAATGAAAATGAAAATGTGCAGAGCTGCGCTCCATGGCTGCCAGTCGACTGAAGCATCTCGGATAATTGAAATTTACCGCAAGCTGCAAAGCGGACGGCAGCGGCCAGGGGGCAGCCATAACAAAAGATCGAGTGGCCAGTCGCAGCTGCAGCGTTGCCGGACCGCCAACAGAATATAAACCAAAACTAAACTAAAGCAGCGCCAATTTGTTTTTGTTATTAAAAGCTGCTCATTAAAGCGCGCTCTAATTTTCTAATGCATTAAGCCTCGAATGCCAAGCAGCGGGTAAATCTATTGTGAATGCAGTCTTCAGTTGGGCTTGCTGTGCTCTGGCGCAAGTCTTGGCCAAGTTCAAGTGCCACTTGCCGCAGCAAAAATATTATTGCATACTTGAGGGCACTGCGCCGCAGGTCGCACGTTGCATTGAACTTTGAGTGGCAATTACGAGTGGCAGCCACTTGGAGATGCAAGAGAGGAAAAGAAAAGGAAAGAAATACGAAAAGAAAAGAAAAGAACAGCCAAAGGCATGCTAAAAGCTTACAATTAAGCTAATTAGCTTAAAGGGTGAGGAAGAGAGAAGAGGAGAGGAGAGGAGAGGAGAGGAGAGGAGTGGAGAGGGTATACTCAGTTGAAGTATTTTGAGAAGAGGCTGTTGCTGGGATGCTAGAAGATCTTGTAAGAAAGTATTTGTTAAATTGAATCTGCTTAGAGTTGCCAGATTGGCTTGATATATTTCTAGATATTTCCAGAACTCTTTGATAATATATATATGATATTTCATATATATTATAGAATCTTTTGTCTTTCATTAAAAAATATTGTCTTTAAGCACTAGATAAATAGCAAAGGTTAGTTTTTGGCGTTGCCACCTAGTCGTAAATGCAAATGGCAGCATTTTCCCTTACCTTTTTTTAATGTATTTTCGACATTTCAGTGCTGCTGGCTGGGAGGCAGTTGGACTGCTTCTTATAGAGGCAGCTCTAGCTCGTGCCATGCCCACGTCTTGCCCACCTGCCACTCATGTCGCAGCAGTCCATTAATAGTCGCTGTCTTGCTTTTGTTTCAGCATTCAACGTTCACTATCTGCCTCCCTCTATCTGTGTTGTTGTGTCTGTTATCTGCGTCTATTTGTGTTTCTCCTTTGCTTCGCTCACTCTCTCCCTCTCTCTCTCTCTCTCTCTCTGTCTCTTTTTTGTTGGTTTTCTGTGCGCAATTAACTTGATTGCGCCTATAAATATGCAGCACTTGGCAGTGATTATTGCACGCGCGTCTTTTCATTTGCCTTTTGTGCTGTCTGCCGTTTGCCGCTCCCACCCTCTCTCTCTCTCTCTCTCTCTCTCGCTCTCTCTTTGCTTTTGTGCCTTTTCATGCTTTCTAAGCCTAAAAGTATGCACTAATTGCTATTCTTGCCATCTGATTGCGCGCGCCTGTAAATTGTTTGTCTTTATTTTATATTTTTTTCTTCTTCTGTTTTTGCTGTTCTGCTACCCTTGGAGCCTTTATCTTTAACACTCTTGGCCACAAGTACTTGGGCACCGCTATCAACTGCTAATAGACTGCCGCATTCTCAGGCTGCCGCTGCTGCTGCTGCTTCTCCGTCTTCTTCCACTTCTTCTTCTGGCTCTTTCAGTCTTTCACTCATTCATTTATTCATTCACTCATCTTTATGCATTGCTTTAGTTCTTAGTTCCGTTCTTAAGTGCTTCTTTGCAGCTTACATCGCTTTTGTATTTCATTTCGCATTTGCATAGCATTTTATATATTATTTAGCATTTTCCGCTCCAACTGACGACTATATATACAGAATTATATTATATGCTTAAGTGTAGCTGATGGTAGAGATTATAGCGCAGCTTTGCTAGCTTTGAAATTGCTTTAAACAATTGACAAAATTGAAATATTAGTTTAAAATACAAATAAAATAATTAAATATATATAAATCAAAAAATAAATAAACAATTTTATTTTTTATTTACATTAAATTTAATCTAATTTTTTATTTCAATTTTTAATATTTTTTCTAACATTGTTTCTTAAATTTATAAATAAATAAATAATTTAAAAAATATAAAAAAAATTAAAAATATAAATTAATATTTTAAAGTATATAAATATATATTCTTCCATATATAAATAAATATTTTGAAATATATAAAAATATACATAAATAAAAATTTAAAAAAAATGTAAATAAATATTTTAAAGTATATAAATATATATTCTTAAATATATAAATATATATTCTTACATATATAAATAAATATTTTTTGATATATAAATAAATATTTAAGAAATATATAAATCTACATTCTTAATTGCATAAATATATATGTATATGCTTTAACATGCGCTTCATTTAATTGCTTAAGGCAAGCGCTGCTGCTGCTTAGAATTGTTTTTTTTTTTTCGAATTTATTTTGCAGCTTTCCGGCTGCTGCTGCTGCTGTTGTCAATCGGCTTAGCTTTTGTCATGCCACAGAGCAAACTAATGGTGGGCGTGACGCCAGCGAGCTGACTAACTAGACGAAGTCCTTGTAGTCCTTGCTGTAGTCTGCTATCTACTGCTGCTGCTGCTGCTGCTGCTGCTGTCCGTTGTCTGCGTTGTCTGTTGTTAATCTTTAACCTGAGTCCTAATCCGTGCGTCATGATTGAAAGGAGCTGCAAAAGGCTGCGTGTCCTGCCTCCAATTGGAGTGCAGACGGCAGCACGAAGCCGTGTCCTCCCACAGCTAGCTGACAGTCTCAGCGATGACAGAGACAACGTCGCACATGATGAGCACATTGACGAGACGTTGCCTCCGCCTCCGCCTCCGCCTCCGTCTCCACTCCGGCTGCTGCTGCTGCTGATGTCACAGCTGCTGTCTCTGATGTTGCTGATAATCTGATTGCCATGATGTACTTGCCCCCTGCCAATTTGTGTCAATTTGGCGTAGTTTTTTCGCTGCGCTGAGCTGCTTAACAAGTCGCACCGGCCACGCCCACAACTAAAGTGGGCGTCTAGCTTAAAGGCCAAGCAGCCAGCCAAGCAGCTGTGCTAACTTGAGCGTTTCGTGCAGCTCAATCTCAGCCTCGCCTCAATTAGCTCTGCTGGCCGAAACGAGCTGCAGCTGCGCGACTTTAAAACTTTTGCATTTTTAGTTAATGAGGCAGCCCGCTTAACCCCTGTTAGCCCACTTTTGTTTCGGCAGTCACCTGCCGTGCTTGAATGTACTTGACCCAAAGTCAACAAGCTGCGGCTTTGTTAATGGCTACGCAGCTAAATATACACTGATATATATATATATATATATATATATATATATATATATATATATATATATATATATATATATATATATATATGTATACAAATAAAACATGCGGGCTGTTGCTAGGGTGTGTGTGTGTGTGTGTGTGTGTGTGTGTAGAGTGCCTGCGTGTTGGCCTTGATGCAATTGACACCAATTGCCGTTGGCCTGCTTAAAACTGCGCCACAAAATGACGACAGAAAGTAAGGTAAATAGAAGTAATTGTATTGCAGGCTATAGCCGACTAGGAGATACCCAGTGCACAAGGATCAGGCTACTTTGAGAAGATGGTAGAGAGAGTTCTTGGACTTGCATGGCATGAGAGAGAGAGAGAGAGAGAGATAGAGAGCGAGAGAGAGAGAGAGAGAGAGAGAGAGAGAGAGAGACTGCAACTGCTGCTTGTCAATAACCCATATACCCCTCTTAAGCCATTACTAGGGCAAAGCTGCTCTGTGCAGCCTTTGTCAGAGTTGTGCAAACAGCGCTCGAAAAAGTCAGTTGATACAATTTGGGGCTATATAAAGCTTTTCTGCATACCTTTCACCTGTTGAGGCTATATAGTTTACAGCTCAAAACTGACTCAAAGTCTCCCTCTTTAACACTTGCCTTTAGCTAGAAACGCATTTCACGCACTTTGCAGCGACTGCAGTGCAATTTTACTTGTCAGAAGTTTAGCGCACTTAAGCGAGATTGATTGTTGCTAGCTTGGGGAAGCTAGCTGAAGCTAAGTAATTTATTTCGCTCATAATTGAAATTAAGCAATTTTTAATTTTAATTTATGCTGCAGCTGGCCGGCAGCTGGCGCTGGCGCTGGCGCTGGCTAAGTGGACGCGCCAACCCTTAATTAAAATAGCCGTCAACGAGACGGACAGCAGGAGACGGGGATGGCAGGGGAGGAGAGGGGAGACAGCAAGAAAATAAAAATGAAAATGAAAACAATGAGCGTGTGCTACGCGCCATTTGCAGTTGCATTTTCTCACTTATCCCAAGCAGAACCCTCAACCCTTCCCAATCCCCTCCCCCCCCTGAACAGCCCCGTCGAGCAGCAGCTGCTGTGCATGGAAGAGTGCATTATGCAAATGTTTTAGCCATTCAATTTGATGGGCGCGCGCATAAATGTAATTATGTAATGCATGTCCTTCTGCATCTCTGTGTGCGTGTGTGTGTGAGTGTGCATTTAAATATATTGAATAAATGCATAAGGATCTGCATTAATATTAATGCACTGGTTTATTATTCATAACGCCAAAGCAAGCGACTCGCGCAAGCTGCACACGATTTTAATTAATTTTCCCATTTGCTTAACTCTTTGTTACACCTTTGCCACCACCGCCCGCCCACCTTGCCTTCAGTCTTTCCGCTTGGAAGCCAACTGGCGCCATCTGTGGGCCGCAGCCTGTAAATGTTGCTGGCATTTGCACTGCATTAGCAAATGACACTGGCTGAAAGTGGAGACCATGCGAGTTGAGCAATAATCATTTGTATGTACTTCAATGTGGCGTGAAAGCTTTAAAGTGCTTTCTTATTGAGCTAAAAGCTCTCATTAACTAGTTTAACTACTCTATTAGCCAAATTTAAAGGTCTTTGTGTTCTTTAGCTGAAATCATATGAATAAACATATGCATATACTTTCAAGTGTCAGCAAAGTGCTTACAAGCTATAAAGCTAAGTCAAGCCAAAGCTTTCTATATGCATTTTAAATGCTAGAAGCAGCTCAACAAATACGATCTTTTTGATATACTATATCTATCTATATACTAGTGTAATTGAATAAATATAGCTGGAAATGATGATAAGCTTTCATGTGCTTTGAAATTAAATCGTAAAGCTTTCACAGAAAAAACTTCATAATGCTTTGTCAACAAAGTTTCTTACTCAAATTCTATTCTATAGAAAAGCAATTCTAAGTTTCTAAGTTTTGCTCCTCTGCAACAGATCTTTGCACTGTTAAAAATATTTACCAACACTGATAATAGTGTGATATTACATAAAGCTAAGATTTTATCACTTAGATTAAATCCCTAAATAAATATTCCTCTGTTTTCACTACTTGAAATTCAAAATCAAAGCCATTGGCATGCGGCCGCTCAGCTTTCGCTCAGTGTCACTTGAGCTTTTGTTTCACGACGTCGTGAAACGCAGCTGGCGATACAGTTGGAAGTCAATCGATATCCAGCAACAAAAAGTGGAAGAAGAGGAAGCAGCACAGCTCAGCAACAGATATGGATAAACAATATCGGTTTGGGGCTGGGGGCGTCGCGCATAAAAACGCAGCGAAGCTTCGATTCGATTTCTCAGTGCGTCTCGATCGACAATGGCGGCCAGAATGTTTCTTTCGCTGCTGGTGGATTTGTTCAAGTGCCGGAAATCGATGATGGCTCAGCCCAAACTCAACATCTCCAGCCCGGTGAGCACGGTTCAGCTGACGCCGCCAATGCCATCCAGCGATCCAGTGCTGAAGTGCCAGGCGCTGGCCACAGCGGCGGATGAGCTGAACAAGCCGATGGAGCTGCCCGTTAGCCATGGCGCTGACCTTGACTCCGTGCTGCAGCTGGAGCTGGAGCTAGAGATGGAGCTGGACGATGGGCTGGGCTACGACGATCCACGCCTGCCCGAGCTAATCATCTAGCTAACCTTTAGCCTTAGACTATTTATTATTTAATCGAATATTTGATATTTATGAAGCCATTTCACTGTTTGTTAAGCAATTTGGCAATGACTTCAATTACAGCGCTCAATTATCCAATTGCGTTTTATTGACAATCGGTAAATGGTCAAATATTAATCAGAGACCAAATCGTATTATGGCTAGACAACAACAACAGCAGCAACTGCAGCAAGGAGAACATGAAATGCAATTACAACAATTTTAAATTAACATTTTGCAATTAAAGCAAACACAATGGGACACGAGCAGGCGAGCAGCTGATAAAATACGCACACAAAGTAAACAAGTGTAAATAAATAAAAACAAAAGATAAATAAACACAAATGAAATGGATAGAAATTTAATAGCACGACAAATTAATCCGCATGTCCGCATGGCTAACAAAGCCACCTCGCCGCATATTCGATTCCCGATTGCACTAATTGTTTTATTTCTGTGGTATTCACATATGTTTACAGATATATATATACGTAAACATATATCATTAAATATACATAGATATGTATATTATGTGCAGTTCATAAAAGATTAAAAGCTCTTTTTAATAACTAACTGACCGAAATGAACTGTAGGCGAAGAGACAAAAACCTTTCAGCTCTTTACATGCATTCACCTATGCGTATTTATGTATATGTATTTATTTGCACACATAATCAAGTCTGTAAATGTTGTTTATGCTATCAAAATAATTGGTAATTCGATTTAATTTGTAGATTCTTAATTAAAAGTTAGTTGGAATCGAGCTAAATGTGGCAGGGATGAGGTAGTTGCTGCTCTATGAGTTATGGCTAATAATGATGCTAATTACAATGATAATGAGAGTGGCAATGATAATGATAATGATAATGATAATGATAATGATAATGATAATGATAATGATAATGATAATGATAATGATAATGATAATGATAATGATAATGATAATGATAATGATAATGATAATGATAATGATAATGATAATGATAATGATAATGATAATGATAATGATAATGATAATGATAATGATAATGATAATGATAATGATAATGATAATGATAATGATAATGATAATGATAATGATAATGATAATGATAATGATAATGATAATGATAATGATAATGATAATGATAATGATAATGATAATGATAATGATAATGATAATGATAATGATAATGATAATGATAATGATAATGAAAATACCAATAAGATAACAATAAGGATAATGACAATAGCAAATGGCCTTGGTAATGATAAGGACACTGACAATGCTAATGATATTGATAAGGCAATGATAATGTGAACGACAGTGAGAATGATAATAATGACTATGATAATAGCAATGACAATGACACCAACAATTGCAATAGCAATACCAAAGATATTGATCATAAGCATGAAAGGGAAAGAACTGCAATCTTACTTTAATCCTCAATGAAGGTATGCGCTGAGCAGTAAAGCACCTCAGAGCCCCGCTCCTCCCTTCCACTGATGTGTTTTGTTGGCGATAGTGTTCTTGCTCTCTTATCCTTTGCCTTGCTGTCTTATCTGCTTTGCCTTAGTTTCTTCACTACGAAACTCCTTTGCCTATACATATATCAGATAGATATTAATAAATAGCCATAATGATATTAATATCTAACCTCTAAGTATCTAAACTCATTTTGCAACACTGTAATTATGCATTTCGACACCAAGCAGGGGCAACAGTCGGCTGCTGACCGACTAAAGTATAATGTAAATGCTCAGTTGCCGACGTGCCAGGCACTGCCCTCTGGATCAGCTGTATCCTGCCATGGGCGATGTGGTCTGTCCCTCCCTCTCTCGCTCTCTCTTTGCTTGCGGTCGTCTGTTTGTCTCAAATTGCATTCGTGGCTGGCAAATGAGATTTGTGATTGCCATTCGGCTGTTAACTGCAAAGTTGAAAGTTGACAACCAAATGGCATGTCTTTCCGACCGCCGCCAACAGCAAATTGCCGAACGCCCAGGCAATTAAGTGAAAACGTAGCTGCTTAAAGCCCAAATCATTGGCCATGTTTTTGTTGGCCCAGCCAAAGGGTCTAATTAACTTGCCAATTGGCAGCGGCAGTGGGCAGCGGCAGCGCCTATAATTAAACAGCCAAAGGCACACTAATATGTAAGCCTGTGTGTGTGTGTGTGTGTGTATGCCAGGACACACCTATTCAAAGACTTTCCCAGCCTCGGCCCTCCCCCTGCCTCCCCTTCTCTTCAGTCTGTCCACACGCACGCGAGCCACGCACAACTTTTGACCAACTCGCACTTTAGCCCTAATCCATTAGCTTTTTGGCTGCCACAACTTTTGGCCACGCCCCCCCCCCACACACACACTGGCCCATTATTGATAAGGCCGCATTTGTTTATTTGGTTTTATCATGTTTTTCTTTAATTGTCAGATATGCATATATATATAGTAAAGTAAATAAGTTTCCCACGATCCCAGCTGTTATAGTAATTGAAGCTGCTCTCACGAGCTTTAATGTGCTTTTAAAGCTGTTTTCTCAAGCTGATTTCAAATCATTATATATATTGAAGTTGAAGCTGATCTTTAGCTTTCACTTTCTCTTGGCTCTGGCTCTGGCTCTATCGGTGCGCCTGCAGCTGCTCCCCAATCTCCTCCAGGAGCTGATCGTGCCGTTCCATGGCCGTATACGAATTGCATCGAACGTGCTGTCGCTGTCGCGCCCGCTGCCTGCGATTGACTGGCGGCGGCGCTATGACCGCCATGGCCACGCTGTTCATTTTGTCTAGAACCGTCGCCTGGCATCTGTGGTGCTTGTCGGCGCTGTGGCTCCTCCTCGGCTGGCGGCGCTCGCGCTGCTCGAGCTCCTCGGCCGATTGGGTGCAGCTGAAGTACTTGCCCAGCCCGTTGCACATCTTGCAACAGCGGACCAACTGTGCGCCACTTGCAGTCTGTCCGGCTGCTTTATACCTGGCGAGCGGCAGTTGATAGCAACACAGACTGGCTGACTCGCTAACTGGCATCTGTTCTTTTACAGTTGTTTGGCCACTTAATTGACTTAATGGCCTAGCCTAGCCTGGCCTGTCAGTTGGATGACAGCGCTTGCCGACGCCATGTGGAGGCACCTTATCGACCGCATTTTCTGCTGCTGCCGCGGACAGCCAGCCGATGTCGCGGCATCCACGCTCACCCTGGAGATGGTCATTGTCGATGATGAGCTGCAGCAGCCGCTGGCCAATCCCAATATCACGTGGTCCAACCTCATGGTATTCTAAAGTCTTAAGCCTAGCACACATGGCGTATACCCAATGAGGACAGCGATTGTGGCCAGTGTAAGAGCCTGCAGCAGCCGCAATATGTTTCGATATGTTTCTATAGTGTTATCGATAAGTCATCGCTCTAAGCCGTAACTAATCTAAGTCTTATTTAAATGTATTTTATCTTAAGAGCAATACCATCCAATCATAGAGTTTATTTAGGTTAAGCATGAGCAACAAAATTATTAAAAATTATATAAAACGAAAAGTTGCAGTGCAGAAACTTTTCTTCATCATAAGTAATTCTTTGAAGCGCATCAAAGTTTTCTTTGAAGTTATAGAAGTTTTCAAACTTAAAAGTAAAACCAAATAATTATATTTATATATGAAGCTGTTGTTAAGGGAGCAGATAAGTTATCATAGTTTGACTTGAAGTCTTTAAATTTATATCTTATATCTAGGTATTACCATATGGGACTACTATATCAGATATTTCTACTGAAAGACTCATCTAGAAGAGAAAGAAAGAAAGATAAGACTTAGCAATATATTATTCACCTCGTACAGCCACTCTCTTAAAATTTGTGCCCACTCAAGGTATTCCATATTATAACTTTAAAAATCATATAAATCTATATATAATCCTCATATTACTCGACTTTTTATAAAGCTCTACAGCGCATACTCTCCTGCCTTCCTTCCCACTCACACCCCTCGCACTTTCATCAGCAACTTTTATGCATTTTTCAAAGTCAAATTTGCTTTATCGAATTTCCTGGGCATAGCCCACTCCACAGCCCGAATCCACTCAAAATCTGAACGATATCTGAAGACGTTAATCTCGATCATTTGCCGCTATCAGCGCATGGCCATTAGCTGGCTTAATCAGCTATTAAATTGCGTTAAGGACTCTCGCCCGAGAGACGCAAGCCTCGCCAAAGTCAAACTCAATGTCGATGACTTCCGCTGCCACGCCCCTTACCGCCACTCTCGCATGTGCCGCATTGTGTTGTATCTCATATTCGTCTCGAGATGCTTCATATTTCTGTGTGGCAGCCATCAATCAATGGCGGCCTCTTCGCAATGGCCACTTAAATGCCATAAAAAGCGGAAATTAATGCACTCAAAGCATTCAAATAGACGTGGGCCAGAGGGGCGGACCAGGACGGAGGGGGGGTTGGTTTGCTTTGATAGCTCAGAGCTAAGCTCTGCTCTATATGGCGGAATCAAGTCTTTAACGTTGATGGCGCTCGCGGGCCACTCTGGTGATTAATTGATGGAATTCCACGAGTGCCGCACCACCCCAGAACACACCCATAGGCTGGGGCAGGCTGGGGGGGGTTGGGGTTGTTTGTCGAAGTTGAGGTTGAGCTTGAGTTCGAGGGGCTGTTGGCTGCCGTATATCCGTTATGGCCCTGTTAATGGCAAACCATTGAGCAGTTAAAAGTGCGAGATTAGCATTTCCGCCTAGTCGAAGCATGACCCGAAGCAACGCGAGCTCCTTTGACAAGTGTTTGCCAGCCCTCAACCCTCAACCCCTAGTCCTCACCCTTCGTTGACTGCTCAAGTGGCCTTTGGGCTGCGCCAAGGTGTGGCACACGCCAAAAACAAAGCCCCACCCATGCAACCTTATACACGTATACATATATACATATATAATATTGGCAGACATTTGGGCGCCATCAACTTAATATGGAGCACGAGTTTGTTGGAACTCGCCAACCCCTGCCCACCCTTCGCTGCTGTGCACTAGCCCATAAGCATTCGCCATGAATTGTATTAGCTGCCGCATTATCCTTACTAACCGCAAATCGTCTGTCATTTGCTATGATTGATTGATTGCTTGATTGATTGATTGATGCGAATGCAGCAGGGCAGCAGGGCAGCCGAGCAGCTAGAAAGGGCCTGGGCGGCATGCCTGGCGCCATCTATCGTGCGTTAGCGGCAACTCAACACAGTTGACTTTGCAATTTCAACACAGCAAATAATGGGAAATTCGCTGCTGGTTTGTGTCTGTGCTGTAGCTGGTTGCTGTCCATGCAGAGCTTTGTTAGCTTTGTAAAGCTTTAGAAAGAGCTTTTTCTAAAGGATTTTGAATAGCTTGAAGGATACTTTAAGTTCATTGAATAGAGATTTAATTTAACTTAAATATGATTATGCAATTTGTTGCGAGGGAAGTTCTCTGAGCTTTTCTCTCCCTATTTACAAATTTAACTGTAAAGGACTCATAATAGTATCCTAATAATCCTAGCTTCTAGCTTCAAAAAGTGAAATAATTTTCTATTTTTCGATATATGAAGTCTGTATCTAGTCCAGATTTGCCATGAATACTAGATATTTCCACATGAGTTTTGCAGCTGAGTCGAGGATTTGCACATTATATGCGTCCTTCAATTAACTGCCTGAAAGGACATTTCGAATACTATTGCCCATCTATCTTATTCTCTCTCACTCTCCTTACTCATGCCATTTTCACTTTCTTCTTGCAGTTAACGGAGCTGGAGCAACGCGTCATCGAAGCGGAAGAACGCGCCGAGGAAGCCGAAGATAAGGTAAGTCATTAAATGACTGACAGTTGGCAAGGCGCCCACGCCCAGCCATCATCTATACGATATAGAAAGGGGGAATATATTAAAACAAGGGTAGCATCCTAGACCAGACAACAACAGGCAACAGACATCAGCAGCAACAACAGCAGCCGTGCCTCATTAGAGGCCAGTTTAAAGCATTAACATGACAATGCGACCATCCTAGCCGAGGGCTACAGCTGCTGTAATACCCTATTCTATTCCCTGGGGCAAATGTAGGGCATATTGGTTCCCTGTCTATATTCATGATGCTCTTACGTATAGTATATACTCATATATCTAGATATGAACTCCTTTCTTCAGCATTTACAGTTTTAGAGTTTCAGCTGAACAGTTTTGCAGTCAGAGTGTTGTAAAACAAAAATGAAAGTTTCTAAAATGTGAAACTACTAACAGGTGGCAACGCCTCTTAGCCAATTGCATACACTTTTAAAGTCACTGCTTGGCAAATACCGTTTGAGAGTCACAAAGTGTTGACAGTTTATATACTGCAACGAACAGAGGGTATCTCATAGTCGAGTTTCACTTTCTTTCTTTTTTCCACTGGCGAATTTTATCTGCTTGCAGCTCCTTTTTGGAGATAGCAGGCGAAGGGTCAGTGCAAGGGGGGTAGTGGCGTGCAGACACCGCCGCAAACTTTTGTCACATGCGGGCAAACAAGCAAACAACGAACTAAACCCCGTACCATGAACCGTACCGAACCGTACAACTGACCAAACACAATGCCGGACAACAAGCCAAGCAACAAACAGCGTTGGCGCCAACTGTCCCCCAGACGCGGTTTGGACAATACATAAATCGACTTCCGCTCCGGAAACCGGAAATTCACATTAATGCAGCGCTGCGTGCGCTGTCCGCTGCCCCCTCGCCCTGCCCCTACCCTTGCCCCGACTGGGTGTTGCCTAGCTTTGGCATTTCATTGAAGTTCGTGTCGCTGCATGTGTTGCTGAGCTTTGGCTAGCATCTGCCCCTTGGCACACACACACACACACACGCACACCCCCTACTCCAGGCCCCCCGGAGCAGTGCAGAAAACTACCCCAAATGAATGAATGCGAGTGGGCTGGCACACGGCACAGCTCAGCTCGACGCGTTTTCAATATCAAATGCGCATTGTTTGCATTAACAAGTCTCGAGGGGTTTGTTGGCTTTACCTACGCAATGTCCCCAAACCTAACCCATCCCCATCTCCTCCACCGCCGCACAAGCCCCATTCCGTAAAACACTCGTCAAAGAGCAGGCGAAATGCAAATATTTTCCAAGTTCCAGGGCAGGTTTATCTCTCGTTTACGGCTGGCTCAACCTGGCCATGGCGAGACCCTGTCGAAAGACCGAACACACGCCGTCCCCACGGCCCGTGCTTGGCTTTGGCTATAGCCTTACCGTTATCGTTTGCCAACCACTGTGACAAATTGAATTCTTGTTACTTTGTTTGCGCCGAGATTAAATTCATGGGCAAACACGTGGATGTTAACTAGCAACGGCTGGCTGTGGCCGACAGTGTGTGGGTCGAGCGCCATAGCCCTGATTCCGGCTGCCGTTAAAGCCACAAGGGGTTGCAACCCTTCGCTGCGGCTTTAACGGGCTGTCACAAACGTTTAAGTTGCAACTCGAACAAGTCGCTAACAGGCTGCTTACTTATGCTTCAATTAGCCAAGGCCTCGCACTCATTACAAACTATTAGCCATGATGCGCGCCTGACGGGGTTTTTATGCCCGTCCGGCAAGTGGAATGGGAGTATATTGGCTTTCGTAGAGTTTGGCCTATATATTAGATGCGTATAAGATTTCTAGAGAGCGGAGCTACCATCTGGATAGGGTATATACGATAATAACTCTTCCAAAATAGGATGGAGTATTACGAAGTCTGTAATACCCGACAGCAGCTTGTTACTAAGGAAAGAAGAGAGCCTAAATTTAATCAAGTTTAGTATCATACTTAACCCATTCGTTGACTTCCACCCTTGAAGCCTTGTTCTACTACTCATCCAAGATATTTCTACTTATATTAATCCAAAGTGATTCGGAGTATCCTCTTAAAGCTATCGCAGCAAGCGCAACATGTTTCACTTTCAAATACCTGCACCCCCTTCATCCCGTTTTCCACTTCATTGCCCTCGTCCTCTCACCTTTCGTAGTCCAATGCATCGACATAAATTATGGACTGCAAAGCGAGCGTATTAGCATAACACATGCTCGATTCTGCCCCAGCGCGGGGCAATTAGAGGCTTGCCCTTGAGTTGGGCGTGGAGGGTAGAGGGGCCTGGGAGGGGGTGGCGGTCTTTAAGGTGCATTTAAAGTCGCTTCGATTGGTGCTGCATACGCATAGGCGCACATGGCACACATTGGCCAGTGTTGAGCAACGCTGGCGCTGCGACCAAAACACAATGAAAGGAGAACGCGCGCGTGCGTGCGTATGGCAAACAAAACAAAAACGCCAACTGCATGTCAAACGGTGACGATGCAGCCGCACAGTGCCGCTCAAACTGTAAGCGCAATTTCGGTGGTTGCTGTGCCTTCAAGCTTCAAGCCAGCTGCCAAAGAGAGACAGAGAGAGAGAGAGAGAGAGAGAGAGAGAGAGCGCGCGTAAAACTGAGAGAGCGCAGCGAGAGTATGTGTGTAATTGTTTTTTATGACTGCAATCAAGCAACATTTTGTCGAGCGACTGCAGCGAGAGTTTTATCCTTGTTGGGCAGCGACTTTGTAGTCGCCAGCTGTGTGCAGGCCAGCACAGTGCAGCATATCGGTAGAGAGGGAGAGGAAGAGAGGGCGAGAGGACGAGAGGCGTCGTCAGGCATCAAAAGAAAGCCAAAAGTGAAACAACCACCGAAAAAAAAGCTGACTGACTGACTGACAGAGAGAGAGAGCGGGAAAGAGAGAGAATGAGAATGAGAATGAGAGCGAATGCAGGAAAGCAAGCGGCCCACTAAAGCAGCGTAACAAAGGGCACGGCGCAAAATTTGTGCAAAAGAAGACTTGTAGCTGCTCCGACGCTGCTGCACGGGCTGTGTTTTATTATTTTCCGTTCCATTTGTTTAAACAATTTTACGCGAGGCGCAATTAACAAGCAGCGGCAACAACAGCAACAGCAACTGTAACAGTAACAGTAACAGCAACAACAAAAGAAACGTAGAAATATTTGGTGCATAGCAAAAGGCGCGCGGGGTGGCAACAAACGGCCCAAATACATAACTGTTCATAACTAAGTGGCAACTCCAAGACAAAAAAAAAAAGAAAACAACAAAAATTTATATAAATTACGTTTGGCTGCAGTGCGCGAGGCAAAAAGTGTTAAATATAATCGAAATGTATGTGTGTGTGTGTGTGAGAGTGTGTGTGTGAGTGAGTGTGTGACTGTGTGTGTGTGTGATGTGCTAAATGTTGTAAATTATAGGCCAAATTTGGCATTGCGCAAAAATATACACAAACTGACAAACACACACACAAAGAGAGAGAGAGCGAGAGGCCATTCACATCGACAACGTGCATGAGCGTGCGTGCATGTGTGTGTGCGAGCGAGTGAGCGAGTGCCACCCGACGCTGTGTATAGGCGCGCGCGTGAGCGAGAGCGAGAGGGGCAACGGCAGCAGAAAGAGCGAGTGCAGGAGAAGAGAGCGCGCCTGCTGGCAGTCGTGAGAGCGCGCGCACATGTCACTGACAGACAGCTGACTGGCGGAGTTGCAAAGCAGAGCAGAAGAAAAGGAAGCAAATAAAAGAGCCAAAGCAAAGGAGACAACAAAAAGAAAAAGACGCGTGCGTTTGTAAACGTAAATTGTGCATAAACTATAAAACAGAATATATATAAAAGCAATAAATAACTGGAGCGAAGGAGCAGAGAGAGAGAGAGAGAGGAGGAGAGGGAACAGAGGACGAGGAGCAGCACACGCGCTAAACATATCAAAATAGTTAAATACAGACGTCCATTTACAACAACACATGCATAGGCTGATAATAGACAATTGATTACAATAGGAACAACGAACAAACAACAACAACAACAACAAAGGAAGTCTGCCTCTGGCTGCTGCTGCTGCTGCTGTTGCGCTCAGCGTTGCCATCGCCTGCGGGCATTGCCAGACTCGAATGCCGCTACAGCTGCAACAAGCGCAACAATAACAACGACAACAACAACGACAACAACTACAACTATAGCCAATTTGTTGCTCTTAAGCCATAGGCTGAGCAGCGCCTTAGAATGTTGCTCTGTCGCCGCGTGGCTGCGAAGCGTCGCCGCTGCTGCGTTTGCTGCCGCCACAAACAAAGAAAATGCGTCCAGCGGCAGCTCCACTAGCTGCCACAGCCAGTTAGCCAAGCCCCCTTCCGCCTTCCGCCCACCCGCTTTGGCAACCAACGAATAACCCAATACAACAAACAACAAACAACAACAACGATTTAAAGACTTCAAAACGTACAACGAACCAGTTTTATGAATGGATAACTATAGAAAAAAGGTAAGCGACCCGACGATTTGCAGGCCACTTCTCTACATATAGCAACTGGATCGGTTATCCGGCTGGACCCTGAAAGGGTCTGAATTTGAGTGTGTGTGTGTTTTAGGAAGGTACTACTGTAGTTCTCAGAGATACATAAGAATCTTAGACTTAATTTTGATATAACTAACTTGATATATCTCAGCTGAACTTCAATTGAATATGGAAGATAGTGATATGTGTCTTATGTTTTAGGGAGGCTATACTGTAGTTCCTTGAACTGAATATCCCTAATTTCATTTTGATATATCTAGTTGAAACTCAACTTCAATTGAATATTATTTAGATATTCGGGTCGAAGATAATGATATATGTTGTCTATATTAGCTAGGTATCACTGTAGTTCCTAGAATTAGATCTTAGTTTCATTTTGATATTGTATATGTATATATATAACTCAACTGAATAATAAATTCAGTTATCCTAAAACAGATTCAAACTAGTTATATATTTCATCATTAGCTAGGTTTCACTGTAGTTCTTAATCCTGGAATTCTAGAATTCCATATATATCTATATCATATATACATATCTTCCCCCTCGAAACTAGTTATTATGCATCATCATTAAGGGGATTTCACTGTAGTTCGTAATAGTAGACTTCTTTAATTCCATATATATATCTATATCATATACATATTCATATATCTTCCCCCTCGACCAACTGCATTCAGCTATGCAGCTTGTCAGCCTGAATCAAGCGTCGCATATCTATATCTCTCTATAGCCCATAATTATGCCATAATTTGGCTATATTTTCATAGGAGATATCTACGGATCAGCTATATCTCTCTATAGCCCATAATTATGCCATAATTTGGCTATATTTTCATAGGAGATATCTACGGATCAGCTATAATTAGCGTAGATCCCATTTTCCCAAAGCCAAATGACTTTCAAAACATATTCAAAATTCTCGATGCGCTGCTTTGGGGCACGTCGAGAATTCGATTGGGCAAGATCCAATTGGAACGCCGCCCACCTGGCTGTGCGACTACACCTCTGCGTTGCATAAACTCGCATCCAGATCGGCTTCTATATCTATCCGTAGGAAATCAAACTAAAAACCGCATAACAAATTTATATTAATTTTATGAATCTTACACATGAGTTGGCTAAAATTAGAGCTGCTCTTCATATATCTTTTCGGCATATACATATATATATATAGATCGCATGTATGTGTTTGAAATTTATGTCGCATTTCAAAATCGCTCAGCCGTGAGGCGCATAATTTATGACTTGCCCCTTTCTCTCATCCCCCCCCCCTCCCACTCTCTGCCTGCAAATGAAATTCAATTAAAAATTTCGCATTTCGAATTTGAACTTTTAACCTTTCTTTTCAAAGAGGCACAGGGAATTGGGTCAATCTGTTGATGGGATTTTTCAATTATTTAGCCACTTAACTGTGCGTCGTCATCTCTTGCTTGGCGCCCCTCCCTCCTCTCCCCTCCCCCTTTCCCCAAGCACTGCAAAATCAATTAGCGTTCAACGTGGGCGCCACACAGCCACGTTGATTGATTGCCTCTGCTGACGATTGAATGCAGCCGCTTTCCAGTTGCATTCGCTGCTTGGACACGTGCCAATCTCTAGAGATGCCTCCAAGTGCAGCTCTCGCCACATACTCTCTCCCTCTCTCTCTCTCTCTCTCTGCCTCCTGCTCTCTCTCCAGCTCTCCACACAATTGCCTTCACTTCAAAACACTGTCCATTTATCTCTTAGTAAACAAAGCGCATAGATGATTAGACAGAGACTGAGAGGGGGGAGGGTGGGGCAGAGACAGTCAGCTATATGCAGTTACAGTTATGCGAGTGCGAGTTATGCCTGCCAATGTCTCTTGCTCTGCAGCTTCTTGCTCTTGCTGCTATGTGGGCCAATCGCTGATTGCATTTGCCATTCGACTCGACTCGACTCGAGTCACTAATGCAGTCGAACTTGGCTTTCAGCTGATCTGTAGCTAAGTCTGAGGAGGTTTGGTGTATGCAGGCAGTTGAATCTATGCAAAGTGAATAAGAAATGAATAATATATGAATATAATATGAGTATATAATATGAGTATATATGAATATATGAGATTATTCAGATTATTTATATATATTCACGAATTTCCATAAATATTAATCAACTAAGCTTCCATTCACATTATTATGAAGTAAATCTCTATGCCATTGCTCCCCATATCTGTAGGGTATTCGTGGGTGACATTGATCCATTCAATTTCCAATTCTCGTTTTTTACACAATGATTATGCATAAAAGTTCATAGAATCGGGAGAAAAGGCAGCGCGCGCGTTGGTGTTTGCCTCTTTTTGTGGCCGTTGCTTCAGTTGAATTAATGATGCATGCATCCGTCATCAGAGTGCAGTGCAGACGCTGACGTTGACGTGAACGTTGACGTCGACAGCGACGCCGACAACAGTGGCGGCGCCACTTTCGCTTGAAGCCGCCTCCGCAGCGGCCGCCCACACGCCGCTGGGACCTCGCTGCCGCGGCTGTTGCACATTTGGAAAATGTGATGCGTTGATCTCTCTCTCTCTCTCTCTCTCTCTCGCTCTGCCTTACTCTCCCTCTCTCTTTCTCTCTCGATTTAAGTGGTGTTGTTGTTGGGTTTTTTCTTTATTTAAAAGTCATCAGCGAGTCGACGACATCATTTGGCGCGCCGCGGCGCGAGCAGTTGGCTCCGCATTAATATGCATTTAAAAATAGCGCCCCAGAGCGCTCTCCATGCAACAGTTGCCGCATGTGAATGATGTGCCACGGCGCCCTGGCAGATACTTAGACGCAGCCCGCGAGTTGAGTTATGGCCAAGATGCGATTTTCCACACCCAAATATGAGTTTAAGCAGTTAGTTATTGGAAAGCAACTGCAACTGCAAGTGCAACTGCATCAGCAACCGAAAGCAGCTGCGGCTCCTGCGTCAGCTTTAACGCCAGGGGTAGCCTCAGGTTTTGCCATTTTGGCTGCCAGCCAGTCTAGTCGGGGCGTATCACACTTAGACGGAGGATGTTCTTTGACTCGCTCTCAACACACTCCATTGCAAAGGAGCACTTTGACTGGTCGAAAAAGCTGTGGAAATATGCGAATAAATGTGTTAGATATGTATACTATATATAAATTAAATATATATATATAAATGTATTAGATATATATTAAAAAGATTAGATATATATATTAAAATATACATAATATATATAAATATATAATATATATAAATATTTAATTTATTTTATATTTTTAGGAATTTTATCTTAATGTAAATTATCTTTGAGAATTTTTCTGAAATTCATAGATTTTTAAAAAAAATATTTCGAGATGGAGTTGGGCAATATTTAATATTTATTATATTTTTTTTTAATTTTGATTATTGTTCGATATTAAATTTTGAAGTGATATTCATTGTACATTTTGTTATATATATTTTTATAATATATTTCATTTAATGTTAACAGTTACTAGATACACTATTCCCTGCTTGTATGTCTTTCGATTATTAATATCTTAAAGTTTTTCTTCAGTTATATATATAAACTCAACAGATTTACAGTAAACGTATTCCCAAGCCAAGTTAATAAAAATTCCCTTTTAATACTTTTTTCATGATTAGGAATAAGAAATTCGTATAGGTCGAAGCAAGTTAAGTTTCTGCTGCAGTTTTAAAGAATTCCTTTATTTTTATTAATCGAAATTCTGTAAATTTGCCATCTATAGTTTCATTATGCTATGATAATTAGTGTATTTAATATTCGGCTGGTCAAAGCATATATTATTTCGCTTGTTTTTATGGTTTCTGTTGTTTTTCTGCTGCTGCTGCTGTTGTCGCTGCCTTTTGTTGTTGGCCGCGTCTAGCCAATAATCTTCATGCTGGCTGGCGCTCTGACGGCTGTCGAGGACGACAATGAAACTGAGTCATCTCGGAGCTCATGTGGCGCCCAATTCTACCCACAGCAGCCAGCCAGCGAGTGTTTTGTTGTTTTTTAATCAGGCAAATTGTTGACACCAACCGCAAACAATCATCTAAAGAGCTTCCAGTGGAGCCCGAGCCACATGTTACATAGATGGACATGCATATATTTTATGCTTGGAGCCAGCTTTGAGGGAGCCACAATATTTGGCGGAGCTGCTACAATATTTGGCTAACTCTCGAGTGGAGTGGGCCAGAGAGAGGGCGAGAGAGAGAGAGATAAATTGTGCGGCGAGCTGCTGTTCTCAATGTTGTTCGTTCCGACACATAATCTGACAACTGACATGCATCTAAGCCACCAGCCGTGGCTCCACAGATTCACCCTCCGCCCACGCATCGCTCGCATCACTCTATTTGATTCTGTTCTTCACATGACACGCACTTTTGGCCGGAAGGAAGAAGGCAGAGTAACTGATGTTTGGTCTGGGCTCGTCCTCTGCCGCTCAAGGAGCATCACTCCAAAACTTGGCAAAAGTCATTGACACCGGCTGGGCGGCCACAAGATGCTCAGCGCTCAGATACCCTGTAAATTGCTGTTCAGGCTGAGCAAGCAGGGATATAGAACAACGTTCAGAGATATCCTTTAAGGACTGTCCCCTTTAAGTGCTTTCAGGACCGTCAGCGTGAGTCATTTGGCATTGAATCAGCGGGGGGCAGGTGGGGGCGCTGAATTACGCATTCCTTGGCCATAAATTCCATGCCATTTGAGCTATGCGCCGCACAGGGCCAACAAACCAGACGCATTGAAGCCAGGCCGATAACTGATAACCCATTGATTTACAAATTTCCCCTATTTTTCCTTTATTGACGTTTGGTCTATACTACAAGCGTGTGCTTATTATTTATTTATTTATTTATTTATGCGCTACTTGGCATACAATATTGTGTGTTGTGCGTGGGTGTGTGTGTGTGTGTGTGTGTGTGTGGGTGTGTGATATATGACATATATTGCAAGATGAATTACCTCCCCGAAAATAAAGCACACACACACACACACACACACACCAATACTCGTTCGTTTCGCTGAAACTTCCCTCGCTCAGCTGTCTACGACTCACACACACACACAGACACACACACGCACTCGCTTGGCACACGAATTTCCCACCTCCACACGCAAAAATTTCCCTCGCACTCGCACTGGGTACTGGGTACCGCCTGCTGGCTGGCTGGCTGGCTGACTGACTGACTCGGCTGCTTGGTTGGTGGCTGCTTTTCGCCTGGCAGCCGGTTCAGTGCTTCACAGTTGCTCGACTCGTGCGGGTCGCTGGACGGCGTTTAACAGCGTTTCTAACGGTACTCAATGTTGACTTGTCGTCAGTTGTTCGATCGAAAGTGTCTTGCTTCACTCTTTGTTAATTGTTAAATTAAGATTAAATTCTTTTTTTCTTCAAATTTTTCTTGCGCATGAGAAACAATTGCAGTGAAAGCCTTGGAAAGGGTTGCGCCTATAAACAACCCTCGGGGCTGCAGCAGCAACAGAACTCGCGATCGGCGGCCGCCTACCCTTCTCCGCCCACCACCAAAACCGGTTTGCTCACCAAATAGTTTGGCCACGCGAATTATTATTATTGTGCGACGTTACGTTTCAGTTGGGAAAAACAACCCCCAACCCTTATGAGCAACCGACCGACCGACCGACCGACCGGCTCTAGCACATTATGCCAATGAACCTCTGATCTAATAAGATTCGTCATTCGCGTGTGCGCTTGTTTTTTTTCCTTTCTTCCTGTTCCACAAATAACAAGCAGCAAAACTACTCGAATTGTGTGAAAAGTGTGTGAGAAAAGCTAAGAAAATGGCAACTGTTTTCCAGCAACTGGGCAGCCGCACAATGTGCCCCAAATGTATGTAAAGTCTCATTGAAACTATATAAGAAATATTATAAAAATAATAAATATAAGATCTAGGCAATGGGTATATAAAGCGGGGTATCTTGGGCGTAGAAAAATAAAAACTGAAACTATTATCAAAGAATACTCAAATAATATGAGAATCTCTAATCAAATTAGTTTATATAGTGAAGTTCCTGTATATTTCATATTCAATTCCTATCTCTAGGCTAAATTTGATATCGATATGCTCAGCTTCATGTGAATTGCACTTGAGTTTGAGTTACTCTTGTGCTTTAAGCTCAACTTTTCTGATTGACTTCACTCAAGAAACGATTCTACGACAACGCGATCTTTCAGCTTGCGCTCGCTCATCTCAAGAATTCTCATTTAACGCTATGCCATAAAAATCTAATATTTATGAGCAACGACAGAGACAAAGAAGTTGCAAGCAAGAAACTTGCCAAGTGCAAGCAGAGAAAGGAAAGGGAAAATACAAAAAAGGAAAAACAAGAAGAAAAACGAAAATGAAAAGGGAAAAATGCTTTTAATTGCTTGCAACTTTTCGTCTGTCTTGGCTGTTGTCTGTCTCCCTCTCGCTCTCCCTCTCTCGCTCTCTCTCGCTCTCTCTCTCGGTCTCTCTGTGAGCTGCACAAGTTTTTACACAACGTCGAACGCATCGTTGAGCTGCTTCAAGGCGACTTTGAATGAAGTTGTCTTATTGTTGTTATTTGTTGTTGTTGCTTTTTTGGAATAGGGAAGGAATGGGGCTTGTCGCTTCACGCTTAATTGGTTAGCGACATCGAAAAGGTCACGTTTATGAGTTGTGATCGAAAAGTTGCCCTTTACAGTCCAAAGTTTGCCTCAAAACAAAAATGAAGACGCACACGACTAATAGCTATAATTAGAGACAATTTCGAGCTGAAGAGGCAACGTTTTAAGAACATGTAAATAAATTCAATGAATTTTAAATGAAAATATATATATATACATATATTTATATATATATATTTATGTATATATTGAAAATAGTTATAAGTATAGCAAGAGAATGAGCTTAGACTTCTAGAATCTCAGCTAGGTCTATAAATATTTCTGCAATACTTCTTCTGCAACTCTGAGATACAATTTGCTATAAATTGATATAAATTCCTAAATATATGTCAGAATTTAGCTCAACCTTAGCTTAAATAAGCTCCATTAACAGATATTTATTGTATTATAATTATTTAAAAAATATTATTAAATATAGCAACAGTTTAGACTTCAAGAAGAACAGCTAAGTCTACTTCTAGAATCTCAGCTAAGTCTACAACTATTTCTGATTCAATTTGCTATAAATTAATATAAATAAATATAAATGCTCGTAAAGTATATTAGCTTGTCTCTCCTGCATTTCAACTTTATATTAATTAATGTAGATTTCTAAATATTCCTTAAACTCCCAGTCAACCTTAGCTTAAAGCCAAACTCCATTAACAGATGGCCCCCACTTAAAGTGGCTTCAAATTTCAAGAACTCTCTGGGAATTGTGGCAAAGTCGCAATACAGAGACACACTAGCTAACCTGCCCACTCCTTCGCTCTCGCCCTCGTCCACGCCCCTCTCCCAGCTTTACACTTGAATGCACTTTTGTCATTTGCCCAGGCAACATTTGCACAAAAGCCCTTTTTTTAAGTAAAAAAAAAAAAAAAAAACAAATGCGAAACAAAAAATTGAAGTTGAGTTGAGTAAAAGCGAAAACAAAGTGCACTTTGAAGCGGAGCTGGCTGGCGTTCGGCCAGACGCTGTGCTTTGTGCAGCTTGTGGGGTTTCCCCGCCTAATTAAAAAATGGGCGGGGCCGAGCGCATTGTTTTCGCTGCTGCTCGATCAGTGGAAGTGGCTGCAGCGCGTCTTCAATTTGTAATTTCAGTGAACAGTGCGACAACTGCACCACTCGAGCGTATAAACAGCGCGCTCGCACCACCGCCGCAGCAGAGGCTGGCTGGCTGACTGGGTGGCTGGCTGGCAGATGAGGCGTGGCGCATGCCACCCACTGTCAAAAACAGTTGGCGCAGCTGCCACAGACTTTGGGGCGCCAAACGACAGCGACCAGGCGCGTCTGTTCGAAAGAGCAAAAAATTATTGAAAAGCATTTTTCCTGTCATTTTCCCGTTACTTGCCCGCTTTTCATGCATTCTATATTTTCTTTTTATTATACTATTTCACGTAGTGATATAGTATATTGGTTTTGTGCAATGTCCGTCATGCTGTCCGTCCGTCTGTCCGTCTGTCCGTCTGTCCGTCTGTCCGTCTGTCCGTCTGTCCGTATGAACGCAAACCATTTCCACGCTATTGAAGCTAGAGACTTGAAATTTGAAATATATACTCGTGTATACCCTCGTCTGATAAAGTGTCAAGATTTTCCCGATACGCCCACTAGGGGCGTGGCAAATCGGAAAATGCATTTTCCTGTATCTCAGAAACACTACTTCTAGAAGAGCTAGAGAGTTGAGATTTTAACTGAACACTCATGTCGACATCCCAAAATCAACAAGCTATGGCGGATATATCTACGCCCATTGGGGGCGTGGCAAATCGGGTCAAACTGTATCTTCTACAGTTTTAAAGCTAGAACGCCCAAATTTGGCACGTGGGTTACTGTTACGCTCCTATAAGGATCGCCCAAAAAATTTTATAGCCACGCCTACTAGGGGCGTGGCAAATCGGTCTGAAGATATAGTGATTTTACTAGTTTCGTTATATTTTGAGCACTATTGATGCTAGAGACTTGAGACTTGGTATATATACTCGGGTTAACATCCCACAATTGAAAAGCTATGGCGGATATATCTACGCCTTCAGGGGGCGTGGCAACTAATATCAGCTTATATCTCCCACAGTTTTAGTGCTAGAAGCTTCAAAATTGAATGTTAAGTTACTGGGGCCTCCTCTATCGATGCCCCAAAAATTATTGTTACGCCCCAAAGGGGCGTGACATACAGAAAAATACCCTGTAATTTTCGCATTTTTCGAATGTAAGCATCCAAACTTTACAGTTATATTCCAGAACGCCCACTCTATGCACATGCCAAAAATTATTTGTCTACGGCCACTGGGGGCGTGGCAAATCAAAACTGAAAAATGTGCAGCTTCTGAGCCAATAACGCGCCAAATAATGACTTTGTGACCTTTGACCTTGTCTTTTGATTTGTTAAATTATATATATATGTTTGAAAAGAATATTTTATTAATACAAAATAACTAAATAAGGAAAATATAACAAAAATATCAACATGACCGCACCGGGGTTCGAGCCCACACCTCTACGCTCGCTACTTAAATCACATGTTCAGAGTTGCCACCTCTCTCATTTTGAGAGATGCCATCTCTCTCGATTTAGGTGCGTGTGTTTGCTAAGGTAAGGGTTCGATCCTAATTGAAACTGTCTGGCCACCTCCAATGAAAAGTTTTAGTCTGCAGCTAATTTGAGCGGCGAAAGTGGGGATTTAAGGTTAAATTTTAAAAAATATAATGTGATATATGCCCCTGTGTGCTGCTGAGTCGTGAAATAGTATTTCGCTGTCGGTTGCGTCCGACAGCAACGTTCTTACTTGTTTTTCGTTCTTTTCGGTCGGCATCTCTGCGCTTGGTCGCCAGCCGCAGAGGGCGGCCTCCCCGCCAGACACAACGGCCCCTTCCTCAGGCCGGGCACATTGTTTGCCTTTTCACGCTCAACAATGTGCCCGAAGATACTTGAGCTGAGCGTACTTCAGACATCGCTTTCTTAAGATACTATCGAGTTGGCAAATCTGAAATGCAAAGCGTATTCCCAGTCGATGTTTGCCCGCCCAGTTCCGAGCATTAGCCAGCACACTTTAAAGCCAACATGCCAGCTTCATGCAGTCCTGCGGCGCCCATGGATGGGGGTGCGGGGGGGAGTGTTCAAAACTTTTATCAGCGGCGAAACTTTTGTTTTAGTTTATTGTCTGGCAAGAGGCGCAGCAAAGTTTTGCCCCTGCAAACTCCGCTCGGTCTCGGTGTCGTCTTTTCGACTCTTTTAACTCGCTGAAAACTGATTAAGTTAAGCTGGTTATAAATGGGCGTCTGCATAGGCGTGGCGGACGACGCGTCGCCTGCTGCCAAATCACTTGAGATGCATCGAACAGTTTACATTTAAGCTAATCGATTTTGTTTATGTAACGGATAGGGGAATTGATGGAGTCTATAGCTCAAGCTGTTTTAAAGAGAGATGCTAATGACAATGGCAATGGCAATGGCAATTGATGAAGACAGTGAAAAGGACAATGCCAATGCTAATGATAATGCTAATGATAATGATATTGATCATGATAATACTAATGCTGATACTGAATGATAATAATGAGAATGATAATGAATGATATTAATGATATTGATAATAATAATGATAATAATAATGAGAATGATAATGAGAAAGATAATAATAATAATAATAATAATAATAATAATAATAATAATAATAATAATAATAATAATAATAATAATAATAATAATAATAATGATAATGATGAAAATGACAATGACAATGACAATATCGATGACAATAGCAATGATAATGTCAGTGGCAATGCTAATGAGGATTAATGATGATATTATTAATAATGATAATACAAATTATAAAGGACATTATAGTAACAGTGACAATGGCAATGACAATGCAATGATAATGATAATGATAATGACAATGATAGCTACAATGACAATAGTAATATTTTATATATAACAATGACAATGACAGCGAAAATTATACAATTGACAATGGTAATTGCAATGACAATGACAATGATAACTCATATAGCATTTAATAACATAATAATTAATAAATGAATACAAGCAATGTCAATGATAATGACAATTTAGTATCATAATAATGATAATGAGAGCAGAATGCATAAAAATAATGCGAAACTGAGAATTTTTGTAAATGAAGTTTAAATGCGATTTAAGATGTTATTTAATTTTAAATGCGCCCCAAAGTATGCAGCACTTTGCTCAAAATGACACACGTCAAGAGGAGCGACGCGGCAGGCGCAGCACTCGACTGACGAGTGCCACTTGTGACGGAAGAAAGCAGCGAGCAGAATGTGGCAGGCAGCAGCCAGGAGGAACGCACACAGAGAAAGAGAACGTGGCAACGTCCGCGAGATTTTTAATTGTTGCCAGCATGAGACGCGCCGACGACAATGCCAGAGTGAGCGAGAGAGTGAGAAAGGTGCCACTCGAGTGGAGGCGAGGGTGCGGCTGGTTAAAAGAAAAGAAGAGCCAGAACCGCAGCCGCAGCCGCAGCCATAGCCACAGCCACGTCGCAAATAATTTGCAACAAGCACATTTTCAATTTCAAAGCTGCCAAAACATGCAGCAAATATTGACATTGACTGTAATGGAAAAATCATCCGGCAGACAGCGGCGACAGCAGCGACGACACTGCACCGCAGCAGCAGCAGCAGCAGCAGCACGAAGACAAATGAATAGATGCGACTGCTGCTGCTGCAGCACACGGATCTGGTCTAAACTTGTATTAAATTAAAATTTCTACGAACGAACGCCAGCGTTTAAAGGCGCAGCGGAAGCTGCAGGAGCTAAGTGGCAGCAACAGCGGCGGCTGCTGCGGCGGCAACTACCCCCAGACTAAGCGACGATGCGTCGCGTGCCAACGCTGGTTGGGCGGGGACGGCAAAGAGCTGCTGCCGTTTGGGGCTGCAGCGAGTCGGGGAAGGGAGTCAACAATATTTTATGGAGTGTTGTCTAGAGTGGCTGTCGCTGCCGCTGCCGCTGCTGCCTCAGTTGCTGCCACTTTGTTGACTATAAATAACAATGGAATCATGACTCGAAATTAAACGTCGAAAATGTGGCATGACAAGAGAGAGAGAGAGAGAGAGAGAGAGAGAGAGAGCGAGGGACGAGCGGAGCGGAGTGGAGTGGAGCGTACTGCGGGGGTTGTCGGCGGCTGTTTACTCAAGAAGTCAAAGCGACACAAGCAACGCAAATAAAAGAGGGCCCCATAGACATAGGAGGCCCTAAGATGATGTGCAAGCAAAGTGGATTGCCAGAGAAGGAGAGAGAGAGAGAGAGTGGGCTCTAACAGAACTCAACATGTTGCGGCACATTTGTGTAATATGTATTCACAAATTGCCAAATGGCGCCATCAATTTGTACAAACAATAAAGTGACACAATTCTAACTCGAAAGAAACATATTAAGAGAGAGAGAGAGACAGAGAGGAAGAGAGGGGGCAGGAGTAGAGAGAGAAAAAGAGAATGCCTAATGCAGCTTAGTCCAAGTAATGTCTAAACAGCTGCCTAGATAAACAACTAAGCTAGGATTTGCTGTCAAACAGACTCAATTAATTGACGGATGGAGGAAATGGAGAGAGAGAGAGAGAGAGAGAGAGAAGGAAAAGTAATATACACTTAGCCAGATAAGTAAAGAGGGTGTTACACTTTACTGTCAAAGTATATGCAAGATACTTGATGCAGAGATCTGAGGATATAGGATGGCAGGGAAAGTAGCTGTAGTAGAAGACATGACATCTTAAGATCTTTAAGCCTATGCTGGGGTTAAGTTTCATGTCTCTGTGGACAAGCTACCAAATCTGCCTATAGCTTAAATAAATTTGCTAACAGTAAACAAGACTTCAGACTTGGATACCATGGCTATGCTCTCTTCTTTATGCATCTCTGTAATTCAGGTTCATATCAGAGTTCTCTTATTCAACAGATCAAGTCCCAATCATCACAGCCTTAACATGCAAAGCTTCTCAAATCCTATACAATCCTCCAACACTTTACAGCCATAGTTTCCCCCTACTTTGGTTGCTGCACTTCAGCTTGACTCTGATTTTCGAATATATTCCTACTGTTTCAGTCCCAAGTGTCTGCTAAGCCGTAGTGGGGCGCCATCTAGCGTCCACATTAGCGTTCATTACAAATTAATTAATCATGTGCTATGAGAGCAATTTAAATGTGAATAGAGTCGCCTCCTGCCCGCAAATATTTCGCATGCAGAGCAACTGAGTCACCGCAGAGGGACGGCAGAGGCACTGTCTCCCCCCTTAGCCTGATTCCCCAGCTCCCTTCGGCTTTCAGCTTACACACATTTTCCATAAAAAGTCACTTGCTGGGCGCCCATTGGAGCGACCAAGCATTATGGCGCGTTGTCGTTAGTCATCTGCCGCTAGTAGCACCACAGTCAGACCCCCTTCGGCAACCCCTGGCGTTCAACCCTTCGGGCGGACACAACCTACGCCACTTAATTGCGTCTGCTCATTTAGTAATAAAAGCAGGATTCATGCTTGGCAACCGAATGGGAGCTGCCACAAAAATTGGAATGCTGCGCCGACTGCTCGGAGTGGGGGCAGGAGTAGGGCCCAAATGGTGGCAGGGGAATGTTCACGAGCAGACAGCCTGCTTAATAGCTCACTCACTCACCCACTCACTCACTCACCCACCCACCCACTCAGTCAGCCAGTCAGTCGCAGTCCAACTGGATAGCAGATAGAGCGAGTGCATTGAATAGTTTTTCCTCACAATTTTCCCATTTTTCATTTGCGTTTCCGACTATTTGATGTCTTTGAATGGGAATGATTATTTCCATCCTTGGCACTGCCGAACGTGTCCCCCGACAAAACGCATTAAAAATTCAAATCTAAATTTGTATTCAAATGCTTTGGGGGGATCTGGGCAAGTGCAGCCAAGCATAACTGGAGATAAGTATATATAATATATTCATTTCTCAACTCATTCGTCTTTCATGCTTTTTGTTGCTGTTTTTTTTTTTTTAGAGAAATTTTTATTGAGCTGAGTTTGTTTCTAGCTACCCTGTAAATGTGCGGGGAAGCGGGGTATATTGATATGAATATAATAAGAATTATGAATTGAGTTTAGCAAAAGAGGCTAACTCTGACATAGAGATAGATCACTTATTCTCTTTCTCTTTTAAGTCAAGTGTTAAGATAATTGAAACTCATGTAAAGAGAATTGATATACTGATTGTTATATATAATGTCTGATATACGTTTATATAGATATATATTATATGCATATGTTGAGGATAGATTGAAGAAAGAATGATAGAAGGCTTAGCTGAAAGCATAGTTAAATATATTTATATATACTTAGCTGAAACTTATCTTTATTTATCTTTAACTTAGCTCTTTCTTGCCTCACTACAGGGTATTTGCTTACCATGCAGCTCAGGCTCTGTTGAGCACATCTTCTTCATAGTTTCCATAATCCGATTGTGCGTTCAGGCAAATTATTGTCTAGGATTTTGGGTTTTGCAGTTAATGCAAGCAGCAGCAGCAGCAGCAGCGGCAGGCGACTCTGGCAGTCGAGATTTATGTTAAGCGGGCAGACGACAGCTAGTCGGGCAGCTGGCGGCACTTAGTAGTCTCTGCAGGCAGCTACTGCCACACCTACTCCATTGCTGCCATGGATTTTGGCTAGTAGTCAGCAATAAAAATGTCGTTGCGCAATAAAAATCGAATTGTTTCCCATTTTTATACATTTCTGTTGCGCCTGACAGTTGCAGCTGCGCTCAGCCGTAAAGCGTGTAAACCCCTTCTGCTGCCGGGCGCCCTGCCTCAGTCAAGTTTATGTGAAACTTGGCTACAGACTGCGTTTATGAGAGCCAACAGCTGCACAGGACTTTCGAGTCCTTTATATACATCTACATATACACCCACCCACACACACACACACACACACACACACACACACACACACACACGCATTCGTATTCAAGAAAATCTAATCAAATGGCGCAAATTGCCGGATTTGCTTGAACTGACAGCGCGCAGATTTATTTTCATATCTAACATTTGTTTGCCACAAGCGACGCGACAGGCTCCTGCTGCTAGCTTAGATAAAGTCAACAAAGCTCCTCTGCCTCGAACTTTCTATTGCTATTTGTTCTTCTGAAGTTTTCGCACGCCTAAATGCATCCAATGCAAAAGTTCTCGCATATGGTTATCATCCGGACAAGTTTATGCTGTGGCCGCTCTCTGGTCTGTTACCATCTTTTTGTGCTCTCTTCCAATCGCCATCAGATTTTATGGCTCAAGTTTTTGGCCAGAAACTGGAAACCGAAAACTATTTGGGCGCAGTTAATGCCGCGATTCGCGCCGCTCAGGCCAGCCAAAACTTGTCGACTTCTGCCAAAGTGTTGCCATAAATACTTTAACTTTTGACTCGAAAATAGTTTGGCCGGAGTTTGCATGCGACCAGCAATGGCTTCTTGGCCTCAACTCGAAGCCGTTAAGCTGTTTGAAAGAAATTTGGAAATTGCTTTAACGCAGATTTCGCATTGAATGGCAGTTGGCTTTCTTGACTATCTGTGTGTAATGCTAGAAACAGCTTTAAATACAAGGCCTTACTATGCGATTCTCAGAGATCTAATTGAGGCTAAGAGCGGCTTCTCTTACAGGGTACATTGCCTTGTCTAGGGTATGCTCGTAGTCTCCTCTGCCCTGCTTGCCTTTTAACTATATGTTTAGGCTGAACATAACTCTGCCTATGCCCGGACTGGCGGCTGCCAACATGCATACGTGTGCCCTACGCTGTCTGTTTTGGAGGACTCCTGTTCGTGTCGGGCATAAACTTTGGCATTTTATATGCGTGGCGTCCAATAAGCTGAACTTCCGTTTGTTATTTTCGGCAGAGTCTATTTATTTTTAACACTTGCACAAGCTGAGCTGAGCTGAGGCGGCAACTGGAGATTGCATGACAGAGCCATTAATAGAGATTGAGCCTGCAAGGAGTTCCTCGAACTGGCAATTGACCCATTTGCGTAGAGCCACAAACCGAAGTGCCCACTAATAATGCAATAGGTGCAGTGGGGCGTGAATGCCACTTGCCTCGGCAGGCTTCCGGGTTTGCGTTCCTTGTCAAGGCTCGCCACTTGGCGTGTGAATTGAAGTTATAAGCCACATGTCCTGTTTTTCCTTTGTCTCTGTTGCTCCTCTCTCCCTCCCTCTCTCTCTCTATTTGACTGTCAGTTGCATTGCTCATATATACTTTAAGCACTCCTTTCGCAGCCCGACTCAAGCATTCCTCCTGCCTGCAGCACAGCCCAAGTGTTAAACGGACGCCAAAGTCTGGCCCAAATGGCTGCGTTTAATTACACAAGTTTTTGCGCCACTGCGCCTCATAATTTAGCAATGCGCTCGACAGTCCTTTGGCCCTGTGGCTCTCGACTGCCACCCAGACTGGTCTAGCTCCTTGAGCTCATGAGTTTATGAATTATAACTAGTTGCACGTGAGCAACTGTACAAAGGACCCATGTGAACGTGGTTCGCTTTAAAGTGAACTAATGAGGCTTCAACATGGGAGGAAGCAGCTCTAGGACGTTGCTCACAGAGAGCTCAACCCAATTCTGATCAATAATCCTAACAATAACTAAAATTTCAGTGCTTAGCTCGCATCTTTCTTTAGACTTAAGTCGCTTCCTAATCCCACGCAAAGACCAATTCCCAGCTGAGCAGAACTTTTTCCATTTGCCATTAACTTGAGCCCGGCAACTGCTGGCAACTGCTGGCAACTACTTAGCCAAGTTGTTGCCCTGGGAGCAGGTCATATGTAAGCATTAGTTCTGGCTTTACAGCCGCAGCTTAGTGCAAATTTAATTGAATTTCCTCAAGACTCAAGTCTGGAAAAGTTTCGCCCCGGCAAATCAAAGTCAAGCCATTGCTAACCCGGTTTTTTCCCGCTTTGGATTACTTACAGGTGCGTGCTATGGAGCAGCGGCTCAGTGAATGGCCAAAGCCCCAAGCACAACAGCAACAACAAGCACAGCAACAACCACAGCAGCAGCAACACTCGCAGCAGGGCACAGCCACCAGCTCGCCCATACATCAGCAGCAGCAGCAGCAGCAACAGCAACAGGCAATCGCCGCTGCAGCCTTGGCCGCTGCCTGCCAACAGAGCGTCACAGGCAGTACAGGCGTGGCCGTCGGCGTGGGCGTCGGCGTGGGCGTGGGTGTTTGCCTGCCGAACAACGAGGCGGAGAAGACAATTAACTCATTGGAGATCCAGGTGGAGGAGCAACGTCAGCTGCGCCTGCACGACGCACGCCAGATCGAGGCGAAGGCCGCCAAGATCAAGGAGTGGGTGAACAATAAGCTGCGCGATCTCGAGGAGCAAAATCAGCTGTTGCGCGAGCAGAACATCAAGTGCAACCAGCAGCTGGAGCTGCTCAAGAACCACATAGCCAATCAGTCGCAGCGGCACAGCATTGTGGGCCCGGTCAGGAACAGCCTGAGCCTGGATGTCCAGGACTTTGCCAGCACGCCGGAAACGCGACGACGCAGCGAGAGCCTCGATCCCCAGGAGATCATCAGCCGACCACTGACCAGCTCCTATCCGCATCATCAGCACCGACGCAACCTCTCAATGGAGCCGCAGGAGCTGGAACGCAATCTTGTGGCGGCCGTCGATGGCCTCACCCTGGCGCCGCTCTCGAGCATCTCCAGCAAGGCGGCGCAGTCGACCACGGCTAGCACGCGGCCGGACAGCTCCGACACGGACACGGCGCACGACTACGCCGAGATCTATACGCCCTCGTGCGAGAAGCTGCCCGCCTGGATGAAGAACAATCCGGCGCTGATGGCCAGTGGTGGGAATTCGAGCACCACAACGACCACGACCAGCGAGCTGGGCGTGCCGAGGCCGCCGACACCGCCGCTGCATCGCTTTCCCAGCTGGGAGGCCAAGATCTACCAGGTGGCCAACGACGGACTCGCCGGCACCAGCACCGCCGAGAGCAACGCCAGCAACGAGCCGACGCCGGATGTGCAGGAGCACAGCCTGACCCTCTCGAACGGGCGGGCGGCCACGAGGCATGGGCACGATGCGAACGGCACGCTGGGCAGCAGCGGTACGCCGGGCACGCCTCAGCCGCCGACGCGACAGCAACAAACCGCCAGCGGCGGCTTCTGTGATATATCCGTGCCCGTCTACGCCACGGTCAAGGGGCGCGCCTCCCAGATACGCTCGATGCCCTTCACGGGCGACTCGAGCGACGATTCGAGCGATGGCGAGGATCATGCCGTCATGCTAACACACAACTCGCACAACTCCTCCAGCACGGACAACACGGAGACCTCCACCTCGGGCAGCGCATCGAGTCCCTCAAAGAGTCTGAAGACCTCCTCCAGCCTGAGCCCAGCCAAGCGCAGCGGCTCCGAGAGCCCCAAAAACGCCAAGGCGCGTGGTATGTACACACCCAAGACCCGACCTTAGAAACATCTTCTCTCTCTCTCTCTCTCTCCTCGCACGCGCCCAGTAAAACCAGTAAAGCGTAAAGGTAGCGGTAGCGGTATCTGAACACTGAACCACTGCAACAGCAACAGCACTAACCGAAAACAACCACAGAAACTCCTAACTCCACTGAAACTCCTAACTAACACTAGCACACACGAGCCAGATACTATCCTAAGAAACCAGATAATTGATAAATCTCTCTCATCATGTATTCTTTCCAATGCATTCAAAAACTATCCCAAGAAAACTATCTATGAAGAGTCTATATAATATTTCCGATTTCAGTTCTCCTTTTCCATTTTCATACTTTTTCCTTACTCTTTGATTGTATTTTGATCTCCATATAGTATTTATTATAAATTTCGGAACTTCTTTTATCTTTTGGTATTTCTATAGTATTTATTATATAATTTGGAACTACTTTCTTATTTCCTAGTATTTTTGATAGTATTTATTATATAATTTGGAATTACTATCACTTTTCCTTCAGTATTTTTCTCCTTGATTAAAAAACTTGGATTTGTTCATCTTCCCCCATACTCCTCCAGCCTGTAGCATGAGTATTTGCTTTGATCTGCCCCGAACCCATGCTTGAGTCTCTCCCTACTCTCCGTACTCTCCACTTTGTCAACTAATTTTCAATGGGTATTCTAACAACTTTGAACTGGTTGCATCTCGCTCCTTGCGCCTGCTCCTCCACCTCGTTGTGTGGTGCTTCCCACTGTTATCATCAATGACCACTATTAACCACCATCATTTGCCATTCACCCACCATTAACTACACTCACACACGCACACACTCACGCACACACTCACGCACACACATCAGTCCACACACGTTTAACCACACCACACCAGTCACAACAGCAACAACAACAACAGCAACCACAGCAGCAGCAACAGCCACATTATCAGCAGCACCACACGCTGCCACACCCACAGGCGCCGGCAGTGGCGCCTGTGCACAGTATACAGAGCACGCTGCCACGCCTACATACGCCCACAACTGGCGCGCAGCTGACGCAACTGCGCGTGAGCCCCCACATGCGTGGCACAGTAATTTCAGATCTTTCCTTTGAATCAGGCCTCTCCGACGACTACGCCCTGCCCCCGGACGCCGTCTCCGAGTCGACGTGCATGGACGCCTCGATGCCGTCGCTCCTGATGCGCCAATCCTACGTGGACTCGCCGAGCAAGAAACTCGAATCGCTGGAGAAGGTGAGCAAAAAGCTCCTTTTATATCTCTCTTGCTTTACTTAAAGACTGTCCTCCTTTCTCTCGCAGATGGGTCACCTGGCCAAGCTGGGTGGCAAGCTGAAGACCTGGCGCAAGCGCTGGTTCGTCCTAAAGAACGGCAGTCTCAACTACTGGAAGAGCCAGCACGACGTGCAGCGCAAGCCGCAGGGACAGATCCAGCTGGACGAGGCCTGCCGCATCAGCCGGGCGGAGGGCGCCTCCACCTTCGAGATAGACACGGGCAAGAAGGTCTACTACCTGACCGCCGACTCGCACGCCACCATGGACGACTGGATACGCGTGCTGCAGAACGTGCAGCGTCGCAATGCGACCAAGCTGCTGCTCAGCCGGGACGATCAGAAGCCCACGGTGCAGGGCTGGGTGACCAAGGTGAAGAACGGCCACGCCAAGAAGTGCTGGTGCGTGCTCCTGGGCAAGATGTTCCTCTACTTCAAGGCACCCGCTGAGACCGTAAGTGTACGAGCTGCGCATGTAACCCAATCTAATCCGGAGAACTCTCTGCAGAATCCTCTGGGTCAAATAAACATGCGTGATGCACGCGTCGAGGAGGTCGAGCATGTGTCCGACTCCGATTCGGAGGAGCGTGAGGATGCCGCACAGGATCAGGCGCGCCTGACCGTCGCCATCTACCCGGCCCATCAGGGGCCCACGTATTTGATTCTATCCGGCAAACCGGAGCGCGACAACTGGCTATATCATCTGACCGTCGTCTCGGGCGGCGGACCCAGCGCGGGCACGCAGTACGAGCAGCTGGTGCAGAAGCTCATGGAAACGGACGGTGATCCAAGTGAGTAATCCTTGAAGCCCAATCTAAAAATAGAGTTGATCATAGAGTCTCCCTTTGCATCTCTGCAGACTGCGTGCTCTGGCGTCATCCCATATTGCTGCACACCAAAGATACGATCACAGCGCCCCTGTCCTCCATGCACACGGAGACCATGCAGCCGGAGGCTATAAAGCTATTCAAGGTAAGCTCTCCCGATTGGATGCACGATATGTAAAGCATAATCCGTATTCTGTCCGTGCGCAGAGCATTCAGCTGTTTATGTCGGTGGCCGTCAACCAGCCGGGCATCGATTATCATGTGGTGCTCGCCCAGAATGCGCTGCAACACTGCCTGGACATGCCGGAGCTGCAGACCGAAATGATCTGCATTTTGATAAAGCAAACCTCCCGACATATGGGCCAGAAACTAAGTGTCGGTGTCCAGGTAAACAAGAAACTGGGCAAGCAAACGCGCGTAAGTTTTTCAGTTGCAAAGCTTCTTATCCTTCAAAAGGCTCTTTTAGTTGTACTCCCCACTTGCTCCACCCCCCCATTAGGCGTTAACTTTCTCGTTTTCTTATGATTTCCCTAACATTCCCCCGACTAATCCCATTACTAACTTGTGGTGTACATGACCAGCACGTGGCTCTGCAATTCCAATTCCGTATCGGAATAAAAGCTCTGCGCTCTGCCAACTTCTTAGCTGCCACAGAGAACCAAGCTCATGTCAATCCCCAATCATGTTAAATAACTTCATTCTAATTAGGGAAAAGCTGCGAAAAGCTTCTCTCCTTAAAGCGCTTCCCAGTCTAAAGTCTATCCAACTAGGTATCGTATGTGAAGTACTACCCAACATTTGTATTCTACTGCTTTGTTTTTAATTGCTTATCGAAAATTCATCGCTTTGGTACAACGATCGGCGACATTTGGCCAGCTACAAAAGGCTTTGCTTACATTTAAAAGCTTACGATCGAAATAGTTAATAATCAATACGTTTAACCTACATACCTACTATAAGACATGCCTATTAACATTAACATTAACCATAACATTAACATTAACCTTAACATTAACCATAACATTAACATTAACATTAACCTTAACATTAACTCATTTTAGCATTATTTCTTCTATAACTCGTTTTCTGCATGTTCCTTTTTATTGATATTTATCGATTCTAATTGTCGTTCGAATATTCTTGTCCTTTGTCCTCTGTGTGCATTGTTTTCATTTGTATTCTCAAGTAGTTGAACAGACAATCAATTTCCCCCATAACTGTCATACTATATATACATATATATATATATATCTATAATCAACTATATATGTATGTGTGCACATACACATACTTACACATACACATATTTAGCTTTCAAGGCAAAACAAAAACTATCTAAATGATTTCCATGTGTATAGTTTGATCTACATCATTATTGTTGATTCGTTATCATTGTATAAAGTATTTGCTGTAAATTTCTAACATATACTCTACAATATACTCTACAAAATACACCTCACTCGAGAACCAACATACATACATACACAACATACATACAAATACATGAATACGTACTCTTTTTCCAGAAAACAAGTTAGAAAACTGCGCCTTCGGCCCTCCGAAGCTCTGAGACCCTCGATGAATTGATATTTGTGATTCTGTCCGATCTGAAAAATAAAATGCATTAATTGAAGAAATAAATAAAATACTTATAGATAGCATATCTTGATAGATTCAATCTTCCATTCAATCCACACAAGCTCAACAAGAGTTCATGCTAAACTTATATACTAGCCCAGACTCTCTCTCTCTCTCTCTGCCCACTCTCTCTTCCCCTCTCTCTCTAGCCTTACGCCCACACTCAATCAATCTCTCTGCCTCTAATGCAGTTCGCTTATACGTGATAACAACTTTGTCGATAAAAACGCATCGATATTTATCGACTCACGCTTAAGTTGGCCACGCATCAGCGCGCTTCACACCCGCAACTGTCCGCCATCTCAGGCGTTTTCTAACTCGTTTATGTTGTTTTGCCCCTTTGTTCGATTTGTTCAGTTTACCGCTTTGATTATATATTTTCTCAATGGCTTTGAATGTTTCGCATCGAGTTTATTCATTTCCGTTGCCCGTTACGCTTACTACAAAAACCTACAAAAAAAAGAGAACGATTTTTGTATAGCGTGTCACACATGTACATTAAGGATGCTCTGCAAAAAATAATATAAAAAAAAAAAGAAAACAAAAGAAAAACTTAAACTTCCGTTAATGGCAAACAAAAATTGATCAGCAAATGTTTTTTGGCTTCTCTTCTATTCTTCTATTATGTTTGATTTGTTTTTGGTTGTGAAACGATTTGCGTTTCGTTTGTATGTGTATCGAACCAATGAATCCAATACCGATAACCGATAACCGTAAACCGTAAACCGTATACCGCAATTACCGTAAATACCAACCGTTTTCCAACACTGTACGTTACCAATTATTGACGACAACGACGACGAAATTTACAGCAACTACTATTGTGCGCCACCCAAAGCCTGTTCACCTGTGATACCCAACAGGCTGGCCAGGCTCAGGCCAACGGCAGTTCGCCCACGTCGATACAGGTATGAGGGGAAATTTGTATTGTCATTCAATAATCGATAAACGATAAATATGCGATAAACGATTTGTTAAACGATTGCTTTCAGTTACCGTAGCCAATTGTAGAGTTGCCTAACCCACACACCCAATTTGATCTAATCCCAACTCATCTAAATCTCTCCATCTGCTCTTTCTTCTCTGCCTTTCTTTATTCGCACGGAGCAGGCGCCCGTCTCGACGCCCATCATCGACTGCAAGTCGAATCCGCCCGCGTACAGCTTCGTGCAGGGCTGGCAGCTGCTCGCCTTGGCCGTCTCCCTGTTTGTGCCCAAGTCCAGTCGCCTGCTGTGGTACCTCAAGCTCCACCTGTCCCGCAACGCGGACACCAAAACCGAAACGGGCAAGTATGCCGCCTACTGTGAGCGCGCACTGGAGCGGACCCTCAAGAATGGCGGGTGCGAGACGAAGCCATCGCGCATGGAGGTGCTGTCCATATTGCTGAAGAATCCATATCATCACTCCCTGCCGCACGCCATACCCGTACACATGATGAACACCACCTACCAGGTAAGCAAGCTACAGATTCAACTAGTTCGTTTACTATATGCAATTTTGATAATCCCTGCAGGTGGTTTCCTTTGACGGCTCCACCACCATCGAGGAATTCCAAACGACTCTCGCCCAGGAGCTGGGCACCCGCGATGCCAACAACGGCTTCTGTTTGTTCAGCGATGATCCCATTGAGAAGGATCTGGAGCACTATCTGGAGCCGCTGGCCAAGCTCTGCGACGTGATCAGCAAGTGGGAGACGGCGCTGCGCGAGAAGGGCTCCGGCAAGTTTGAGAACTCGCGCGTCATCCAGCTGAGCTACAAGAACCGGCTCTACTGGAAGCACACCATCAAGTGCGAGACGGACAAGGAGCGGCTGCTGCTGTGCTACCAGACCAACGCGCAGATCGTGCAGGGTCGGTTCCCGCTCTCGCGGGAGCTGGCCCTGGAGCTGGCCTCGCTGATGTCGCAGATCGACATGGGCGACTACTCGCACGAGAAGTCGCGCGATGTGGGTCTCAAGGCGCTGGACAAGTTCTATCCGTATCGCTATCGGGACGCACTCGGCGCCGATCAGCTGAAGGATGTACAGGAGCTGCTCATATCCAAGTGGACGCTGCTCAAGGGTCGCTCGACCCTGGACTGCGTCCGCATCTACTTGACCTGCTGCCGCAAGTGGCCCTACTTTGGCGCCTGCCTGTTCCAGGCCAAGCCGCGCCAGTGCGAGCCGCACGCCACCACCGGCACGCCCGTCGCCTGGCTGGCCGTCGCCGAGGACGCGCTCAACGTGCTCGAGCTGTCGACGATGGCACCCGTGGCGCGCTATCCCTACAGCACGGTGATGACATTCGGTGGCTGCCAGGACGACTTCATGCTCGTCGTCTCGCACGACGACGGCACACTGGCCGGCGGCTGCGAGCAGAAGCTGCTCTTTGCCATGAGCAAGCCCAAGATCTTGGAGATAACCCTGCTCATTGCGGACTACATGAATGCCCTGGGCCACACGGTGCCCGGCACTCCGCAAATGAACTCGCTCACCCGGAACGGATCGCATCGTTCGCTGCGCGCCTCGCAGCGCCCAGGCGTCGGAGTTGGCGCGGGCGTGGGCGGAGTCGTAGGGCTGACGGCAGTCGGCGCCGCTGGCAGCATTACGGGCTTCTCCACAAATGCCACCACCACGGCCCACAACACGCTCAACTCGCATGCGACCCACACGCTTAACTCCACTCACTCGCACACGCTGAGCAGCTCGCACCATGCGGGTGGGGCTGGCGGTGGTGCCGGCACCGGTGGTGGCAGCCACCAGGGCACCCTCAACTCGCAGACGGGCGGCGGCCATCATCAGCACCATCACCACCATCCGCATCAGCCGGATATACTGAAGAGCACGCCGGACCATCAGCGCATCAAGTGAGCCGCAGCCAGGGCCGGGCCGTCTACGGGAATGCATAAATAATACCGGGCCACGCCGTAAACTGTACGGCAGTGCACGGCTCTCAACACTAAACACGAACGTTCTTTCCTAAGCTAAGCTAATAACGGTACTCGTACTCTAAAAGCCCATACATATATTGTAAACAGATTTTTTTTTGAATAGCCTTAAGTCGTACCCCGCGTTAGGTACAAGCATATACTATATATACATACATGCATATATATATGTATATAAATTTATATATATTTATATATATATATATATATTTTGTGTGTCTCTTCAACGAATTTTCATTTGTGATTTTCTTTTGTACAGCAATTTGTGCAAGCACCTTCAACTCGTTCTATTCGTTTTCACTATTTTACTCTCTCTCACACCTATGTATACTCGTAATGTACTATATATATACACTTATATATATCCGATATTCTTGCTAATTAATGCTTCGTCACGAATCTCACTTTGTCCCTCCATGCTCAAAAACTGCCTTTTGAATGTAGATGATGAAGACGTAGACAACAACAAACCAATATAATGAAACAAGCCAAAAAAAAAACAACAACATTAACAAGAAGAACAAAAATAAAGCTGAAATTGCAATAAGAATTAGGATTAACCCTAGAGCAACAGGCTGGAAGAATCAACAATTGTATAACCATATTTTGTATAGTGTTTTTCATGTCCAGACATAGGATACAATTTTTTTTATTAAAATATGTTTTTTTTTGCATTTTTTTTTAAACATTAACGAAAGAAAGGCGAATTAGATAACGTAGCGCATAGACATAGATGTCATAGAGACTAAACACATATTATCATTATTGCTGCTGCTAGCGAGGGCACTTGATATATATTAACGTTGTCTAGGGAAGTGTTTGTATTGAATATTTATATATATATATATATATATATATATATATATATATATATATATATATATATATATATATATATATATATATCATATCCATGTTTATTTTAGTTTCGAAATATATATATCATTTTAGAGTGCTTCAGAGATCAGCTCATTTCACAGCAAAGTAGGTTTTTTATTCAAATGTTAACAACGGAAGTAAAAAATATAAAAATAAAAATCAAATTAAAAACAAATATTTATATAAGTCAAGGTAAAGAGATAGCCAACCGAACACAGCCAGAGCTTCTAGTGACAAAAACAAAAACAAAACAAAAAAACATAGAAATTCCAATTGATATACAACATAGAAGAGTTCTTTTGTAATTTATGCAAAGGGAACAAGATACAAACGAGAAGGAAAACAAAAACATTTATTGTATACAAACAAATATTGAGATTTATATAGCGACAACCAACCAATTTTCCTAGTAAGTTATACAAAGCTAACGAAACAAATTGAATAAGTTAACACCAAATAGCACTCCAGCTGCTACCGATTGGCCACTTTCTGCTGAGTATCAAGTCAAAGCACCTTCTCGAGTATCGTTTCAAGTATTTTCTGTTCTGTTCGAAAGTAACTTATATCATATATAGTATACACACACACAAACACACACTCACACACACACACACACACACAAACATATATATAGTATATATATATATATTTAACGAATGAAAATTATACAAGCATTATATAACTGTGTAAATGGCAACAGCGCATTTTTTTCCTATTTGTAAAAATTTGATATTAAAAATTTATATGCAAATCGCAAAAAACAAATAAAGGCGACATTCAACTAGTATATATAAATATACATGCATAAACATTTGTCAGCGCAGATATGGCAAGGAATAGGCGAATATATATCAACACTCAAAATGAAAGAAAAAATATATATATATATATATAAAGGAAAAATTAATCATTAAAAAAAAAAAAGCAAACTTGGAGTTTTACTCTGTGGGGGAATGGGTTATAGAGACTTAAGTCTTTGTTCGATAATTGGTTTGGAATTGCCTAATATAGTATTTTATTGATATCCATCATTAGTCATAGTGATGATTAGCATCATATACAAACTATTTATACACACATTTGCTTGGGCTTACGATAATTTACAAAACATTGCTTTGCCTGTGGGTCGGCGCCATAAACAGATAAATATAGTAGTAGTAATATAAAACTAAACTAATTTTGCCATTACTCCCTCTCCCTCTTTGTCGCTTTTTCTCTTTACTGCATGCAAGACGATTCGTGATGTTGTTAAGCAAGCCAATTAAATATATGTGATATGAGCAAATGTCATAAACAGTAGTCAGAGTGGATCATTATAGCCGTTTTATGGAGTTGTTGCTCACCTCTCTCGCTCTCTCTCTCTTTGGCTATGTGTGTTTAAGTGCTCTGTGTGTGTGTGTGTGTTTGGAAACAAAATGTCATTGAAGCCCACAACGCAAGGTAAATTGAAGCAAGCAGCGGGGCAGCATGTCAAATTTATCTGCCCCCAATTTAGTGGTTATTATTATCTAGACTGTGGTTGTTGTTGCTGCTGCTGGTTGTTGTTGTTGTTATACAATTACTATATTAAATATTGAAATGTCTTTTGGCCTTTGAAGATGAGCAGCAGCACAGAGTTGGTGGTCCGCCGCTCGCCGTCTATGACGATGACAGCGACACACAGAGATGAAGCGTGCCGCCTTCGAGCCAACTATACACATTGGCAACTAACAACTAGTGCGACTAACGTACGTACATATATTACAAAACCCAAAAATATAGTATAAACACTAGAAATAGAGTGCCCACGGCGGCCGCCTGCACGTACATCGATTTGCGATTTAACAATTTGGCATCCTTCTTATACTTTTGCGACATCATCGACAGATTTTGCGTTTTAGTGTCCAGCTCTGCGGGCCATTAGATAGAAATATAATTTGTTTATAGTTGATGTTGTCTTTGGCATGCTTTATTGTTGCTCTCACTCACCCGCTAGGACCGTGCCACGTTGCAGCACATCGTCAATGTTCTGGACCATGATGCGCTGCACATCCTGCAGCTGTGTGTTTATGTTGCTTATGTTGCGTCTGCGGTCGGTCAGTTGCTTTTTCGCCTTTTGTATGTACACGTCGAACTCGATGAAGGCGTAGGGGCGTGTCACCGAATTGACACGCCGGCCATAGTTGGTGTGGAACTCCTGCGCCAGATCCTCCAGATAGTTGAAGGCCAAGCGCTTCGAGTACATTTTATCAACCATCACCAAGTAGCAGACATCGTTCTCGATAAGATAGCTGCGCGGGTGCGAAGTCAAGGCAAGTCAAGGCGATTAAACCGATGATTCAATGTCGGTCGGCAATTATTTCAACATTCGCTACTCACTGAAATAAGTACGGTCCTGTCTCGATGCTGCTGCGCGCCGGCGAGTGTGTGCCCAGCTTGCGAAATAGCATTTTCGCCTGATTCTGATAGTCCAAGATGCTGCGTCCGCTCTAAGGCACAAAAAAGTGAAAGTGTTTTACAGTTGTATGTGTGTGTATGTGTGTAAATGCATGTGTGTTTGCGTGTGTGTGTGTGACGCACCTGCTCATCGTCCTGCATGGTGCCAACCAGTGGCAGACCATCAATGACCCGGGCAATCATCGTCAGCAGCGCCATCTTCTAGCCTGTGTCCTCCTCTACGACTTGGAAATGTTTATGTGAGTGTATGTGTATGTGTGTGTGTTTGCTGTCGACTGTGGCCACGGCTACAGTTTAATGCGGCTGGCTTTCCACTTCGTGGCCGCTGCTACTCCCCACTTTTGGCCGTTATGTCCGCTGCTATTGTTGTTGCTGTTGTTTTAGTTTTTGTTGCTTTGCAGTTGGCAACTTTCATTCGGAGTCGGATTTACTGAGACTTAGCTGATTATTGTAATATTTTGCCCTGCACACTGTATACAAATTTTGTGGCTTTGCCCTAGGTGTGTGTGTGTGCTTGTGTGTTGTTATTTTGTAGGCGAAATCACGCCCGATAAATTTACGGAACTATGTTGTGTGTGAGGAGTGTAAATGGATTCGTGTTTTTATGTTGCTTGAAACACGTCAGCGGCTAGCGCTGGACCTGTCAAATACCGATGTATCAACACTAATCGCTGGCTCATCGCATATCGATGTGTGCGATAACACCGATAGTTGCAGAGGCGCGTTATCGTTAATTTGAAATTGCATTGAAATAGAGAAATAATGTTATTTGCATAAATGAATAAAACATTTGAAAGCAGAATTCAATCAGGCACCGAATTGGCATAAATAGCTATAATAGTTTAAGAGATTTGTTGATGAAATGGAAAAATGACAAATTTAATGTATGAAATGATGAAATTGAATTTCTGTTACAATTTGTTAGGCTAACAATAAAAGAATATTTAAATGTATAAAATACTTTAAAAATAATACGAAATTAAGTAAAAAATACAAAACTCATTCTACACATATATATGAATGCATAGATAATGCACCACTATCTGCCATCCCTCTCTCTCTCTCACTCTCATGCATAGCCCTGTGTCTGTCGCACAGTGAAAACAAACCACGTCGAATGAATGGGGCACTACTGGAATTTGGGGCGATTAACTTTATTAAATAAGTATATATTTGCGTGTATAGTTATAATATGTATGTAATAGGCTGTTGTGGTCTGCTTTTATTCAAAATCAGGCGGAATGCAGGCCGTGGCTCGGCCACTTCTTAAGCTCTTAAGCTTTAATTTCTTGTGCTGGCTCCTGCTGCTGCTGCTGTTGCTTTTGCTTTTGCTTCTGCTGTCGCTGCTGATTAACTAGGCGGCCTGCACCGATTGCTTCTGCGAGGAGCTAATCTTATCGCCCAGGCTGAGTGCCATGCCCTGTGGAAAGGAGGAAAACGTAAGCAACTGGAGCAGGAGATGCTTAAGTCAAAGCTACACCCACCTGGCTCTTGGCGCGAATACGTATATGACCGGTTACTTTCGAGTCGGGATCATCGACGGGCTTCTCAATGCTCAGATTGGCCAGGGCGTTCTCTCCAAAGATGGATCTGCAAATGAGAAACGTTAGATCGAGAGACAAAGGGAGGGCAAGGCAGTTGCGCACGTACTTGGCATACATGTTGGCGGCCATGAAGCCGCATTGGCCGGAGAGCGCCTTCTCGGGCGTCAGGCACTTCATGTTGGTGCTCTTCAACAGGTGCTTGAGGTACTCGTGCAGGTCCGTGAAGCTGGTGTTGACGGTCACCTTGTTCTCCCACTCAAAGTCCTGCCACATCTGACGGAACTCGGTGTCCGTGCAGCTGGCCGGAATGATGTAGTCCATGATGTCAATGTGTATGGTGTTCAGCACCACGACGTTTGTATTTAAGGCCGTGTCGTACACTGCGAATGGAGGAAATCAGGCAAACAGGAATGGAGGAGACAATGAGGTAAGCATCACTTACCTATGTTGCCGAAGATGATGCCGTTCTCGGTGGAGGAGACCTTCACGTTGGCCTTGATGTTGCAGAAGTCGTGGGGCGCAAGCACCACCGGATGTGGGCGCTCCACGAGCTTGAGGTCGCCCAAGGTGGCCAGCTCCAATGTGCAGTTCTGCAGCGTATCATCTACAGGAGGAACAGATTATAGCAGCGTGACTAGGTAGGATTAGGAATGGATGCACTCACTTGTCTGGTTGACGATCAGGACATCGAGGACAATGTCGTACTGGTTGACATTGACGTAGGCCTCGGCGTAGACCGGATCGGAGAAGCCCGTCAGCTGGGTGACCTTGTTGAGCTTGTTGTTGGGCGAGGACATGTCGCTGACCTGGGCAGTCTTGGTGCCGGCAAGAGCCTGGTTCAGGCTGGATTCGAATACGTTCTCGCCCAGCTGATTGTCGCGTCCGTTCGAGAGCTGGGCAAACAGCACCGGCGAGTCGGGCTGCACTTTGGCCGTGGCGCGCTGCTTCTCCTTCAGCATGCGCTGATCCTCCTCCGACTGGGCGTCCAGCATCTTGCTGAGTGCCTCGCGGCAATCGCGCATAAAGACGCCCACAGCCTCCGGCGTGCGCTCGCTGAGCGTGCGCAGGCAGATCATGATGCGATCCGAATCATCGTACGTAATCGGCTTGGTGGGAAAGCCGGACTTGCCCAGATGCAAGATGGAGCTCATGATGAGCATCACCTGTGTGGTCAGACGGTTCACGCTGCGCGCGTCCTTCACCAGCTCCACGTAGCGCAATGCCAACTTGGTCAGCGTCGAGGAGAGCGAGGCGCCAAAGAAGAAGTCGCCATCCATCAGATATTGGCGCAGCGGTGGGCGCTTCTCCTTCTTGGTAACACTAAAAAGAGGGAAAGGAAAGGGATGAGCTGTGGAAAAGTCAATGACTGCACGAGGGCTACTTACGGTGCCAGGCTGTAGGCGCTCTGCGTGGCGTAGGTGCCGTCGGATGTGACCTTGTTGCTGCTGTTGGTGGTGTGGTCGCCGGCACCGGCTGTGGCCTGTTGCTGTTGCTGCTGGAGCTGCTCCTCGGTCAGGTCGCCGGCCAGGCGACGTTGCTCGGCATCGACCATGGGTATCTCGCCGAGGGTCAGCTGTATGGCTGCAATGACCTCGGGAATCTGCTCGCCCTCGACATACTCTCCCAAAATCCACACGGCTGCACGGTGGATCTTAGAGGACTTGATTTGGGGGAAGGCCTCGATCAGGTGCTTGATGATGAGTCCGCGCAGCGCGGGGAACTTCTGGATAGCTTCGCGTATGAAGATCAGCACATCAACGGCGGCCAGCTCGTTGGTGTCGGAGAGGAACTCAACGAGCACGGGGATCACGCTGCTGGCCACGTCCGGGAACTTGATGGAGCAGGTGTGCAGGGTGCGCACCAGCAGCTGGCGGTACTTGCCGGTATCCTCGTGCTCGACGTTGTGCGTCTTGGCCACCTCCTTCTGCAGCACCTGGATCATCTCGTTGATGTTGCGCGAGTAGACCAGGTCCATGGCCAGGGCTAGGGTCTTGCGGCGCACCTCGATGTCCGGTGCGGCCAGGACGCGCAGCACGTCCATCACCAGATCCTGCATGACCTTCTCCATGTTCTCGTTCTCCTTCATGGCAATCAGACGATCGAGCACAATCAGCTTCACATTGTTGTCGCTCTCCTTCACGATCAGCTCGATGTAGCAGCCGGCGGCCGCCTTGATGGCCGTGGGGGCCAGCGAGAGGGTGATCAGGGTGCCAGCCGACTCGTAGCGCACCGCATTCGAGGACGAGTTGAGCAGATTGTAGATGCAGCGTATGAAGCGCGAGCGCTCGGCAGGATTGGCGTGGCACACCTTGTAGATGAGCTCCACGATGACCAGCTGCAAAATGTCGCCGAAGCTCTGCACCTGGTCGATGCACGAGGCCAGGAAGTTGAGTGCGCGCTCCTGGTCGGCGTGCAGCAGCATGAGGAAGGCGTTCCGCTTGCACGACATGTCCTGCTGCGTGTCCAGGAAGTTGGCAATCAGCTCCGGCCCGTCGGGCACCAGCCAGTCGAAGTTCTTGTAGATGGTGAAGATGGCCAGCACGGCGTTGCGGCGCACGTACGAGTGGCGGTGGTCCAGGCAGGCGCGTATGGCCGGCATCAAGGGCTCCAGCAGCTCCGGCTCCTTCAGCTTGCACAGAAAGCGCAACGTGGAGCCGCGCAAAAACTCATTCGGATGTTGCAAGTCCTGCGCGGGGAGGGGCGTGGCATGGTCAGTTGGTTGCGGTCGGTTAGAAGTTGTGGCAGACTACTTACCTTGCGATAGGCATCGCACACGAGTATCATCTCCTGGAGCAGCTTGCCGTCGGCCGAGGTCTTGGGCACGATCTCCCAGAAGATGAGCAGCAGCTTCTTGATGATGTGGTTCTGCACGGGCAGCACGAAGCGTATGATTGTCATGATGAGGCCCGGATAGCGCTCGCCGTTCAGCATCAGCTTGATCACCTTCTTCAGCGTCTCGATTTTCACATTCGTGTCGCCCTTTTCGAGGTCTTGCTTCAGCTGCATCTCGTTCGGCACCTCGAGGTCCGGCGAGTTGATGATCGTGTAACACGGCACTTGGGTCATCTTTGCACCAAACTAAGCGGCAGCGCTCTCCACGATTTATATATATTGAATTTAGTATTGAATTTGATATATTTATTGCCGATTTATTTCACTATTTGCCTCCCAATTTCCAATTCACTTGACGTGTCATTTGTTTCGAGGCAAGAGTTCAGAGTGACCAGCTCTTTTGCGTTTGACACTCGGCGCGTGTGACCGAACTGCTGCCGAACAAATGCCAGTCACGCTGCACGCAAAACCCGCTAGGTGGCGCTAGCATATTTAGAGCTGCCAGCGTGCAGTGCTGCCATTTGGCGCGCAATTCAAATTTGTGAAATGAACAGAAGTTTCTGGAACAAGTTTCTGCTGCTGCCAAATGGCGCGCAATTCAAATGCTGAGAAGTCTCTAGAACGAATTTAAGTCTGATTAGCTTCATTTTGCATAACAACAGCAATAAGCGGCTACAATTGGCGAGCTCTGATTAAATTTAAATTGAAAATTCCCCTTGCGTCAGTTGGAAAGTCCCGGCCGGCGATGCGCTGTGATTTTCAACTGACCTTTCAGCTTCCATGGATGGCATACAAATCAGCATATGCCAATGGTAGTTATCTAATCTGTATGCACCCGGCTAGAGCCAGAGGACTATTGCGGCTAATTGAAGCCGAGCGCACTTGGCTATATATAGCGGGCGCATCTAATTGGTTCAACTCGGTGGCCCGGCGACCATTAGTGGGCAGCAATAAAACTAAATGAAATACATAATTAAATTCTGCTTTGGAACTACTTTTGTGATCTTGTTTACCCGACTTTTCCAGCGCATTTCAACGAGCTTCGTTTAGAAGTCGCCCACCACTCGCCCAGCGCTCGCTCAGCCAATTTGCCCACCCTCCCACGCCATGCCACGCCCCTGCATTTTAAATGAATCGCACAAATTGATATTCGGATGGGATCGTCGACTGTGACCGCGACTGCGACTGCGAGCGCAGAACAGGTTCTGCCGCCATGCAAATAAATCAATTGTTTGCCTAAGAAAATCACAAAAAGCATGACAGCGGGTTGCCCACATGCCAGGCTCCACTGTAGGCCGCCTCGTCAATTAGTAGGCGCAACGGCCGCCAAGGGGCGGGTCAGGTCAGGGCGGGGCGATACCCTGTCGCCGACCGGCTAGGGGGACATCGTTGCATTAATCCAATAAATACTCAGAAATGATTATACTGTGAGTGCCTGGCGGTCTATGCCGATGCCGCTCGGCGCGATAACCTGTTTAAACAAATGTATACACTATATATGTATGTGTATAGAATGGTCTGACTGTGAACAGATGCACTTGGCGAGAAAAGTAGTAATAATAGAAGCCAATAAAGCGACGCCTGCGGACACCAAAGCAGCCACTAGAGAGAGCCGCTCGCTGAGAGAAGCTGATTGGGCTACAAAAGGAAGGAATTTCGAATGGGACTCAGATGCACAGTATATATATATATATATATATATATATATATATATATATATATATATATATATATTGAGGAAATAAAATTTAATAAAAGTAAATTTGTAGATTATTTGTATGCTTTTGCACTGGGTAATAATATCAAAAGATATTGATAACAATAATAACAATAAAAGATATTGATAAGATAATCATATCAAAAGATATTGACATTATTTATTTAACTTATAAATTTTAGTATATGAAAAATATTAGTAAGATAAATATTGTTTTTTTTTTAATGTACATTTTTTTATTTCAAAAGAAAATTAAGAAAATAAATATGGATTTTTAAAATATTTAAAAAAAATAAATATTGGTTTTTAAATACTTTTAAAGCTATTAACTAAGGTATATCTTTTCATAGTAAAAAAACATTAAAAAATTTGTATTTTTCTATTAAAAATTTAAAAATAAATAATATTTTCTTATATTTATTATATTAAATATATATTATTTAAAATAAATAAATAAAATTTCCATCAATGAAAATCCTATCATAAACCTTACTTCTGCTCAGCTATACCAAACAAAGTCAACAAAATTTAATGAAATAAAAATAATTATTTGTAATATTTGTATAGCATTATTAACTTAGTATTTACTAACTTAGTAATGAATATCCTTTGACTAAACTTGGTAATAATATTAAAATATTTTACTATTGAAAAAAAAAAACTACAAATATTTGAGAGATTAATTTTAATATTTTAAATTTGTTTTCAATTTTTGAATAAATATTTGGTACACTTTTATACTACAAATTTGGCTGAGTGCAGCTAGGCATATAGACTCAGAAAAGATATGAACGTGCTCAGGTTTAAACAGTTTGCTGATTCAGCCAATTGGTAGAGGTGAACAGCAAACGACAAATCAAGCGATTTACATTATGCCAAATAGAATCTAAAGTGAACTACTTGAATAGTTGAATAACTATATGAATAGAGTATATATATATATATTCACAATCAATACTTGAACTGAAATGAATTATTAATTTGATTTTTAACATTTTTTATTTCTCAATTTATAACTAATTGTAGCATAAAACTGGCTGCTGAAGCCAGCTAACTGGCTGGGCGAGTTATCGCCTGAATATCGTTAGTCAAGCTAGATCGTAACTCGATGCTGCTTGGATTAGGATTAGGCTCGAAGATATAGTACTCGTTAAAGTACTTCTACGTTGATTATCAATTGATCTATAAAGTAATTCGACATCCAGATCATGCGCGTGGGCATACGATCGACACGCCCTGTCGCTATGTCGTAGCGCAGACCTGGGGTTAGCCGGGAAGAACCCGGCGAGTGCCCGAGACGTTGCTATATACATACGTATCGTTTAATGTTTTTTGTTCTTTCTTTCTTTTTTTTTTGTAGCTGTCGTAGCTTAATGGAAAGATCACCGGCAATCAAAACATTGGGCGGGCGTTGCAGCGCAGCAAAAAGGCAGCAAAAAGTCACACAAAACAAAACAGAAAACAAAAAATAATAAGAATAAGAAAAAAGACAACAAAACAAACGCGAAAATAATAGCAAATAGAGCAAAAAGCGAGACGAGCTCATCGGAACGGCAGCGACGACCCCAAGCCTATAAAAAGCGCCGGCCGGCAAGCCGAGCTCCACAGTTGATCCAGGGCGACGATGGCATCAGCGACGATCACACGGATTCTGCCAGCAGTGGCGCTGCTGCAGCTGCTTCTGCTCCACGGCAGCTATGCTGCCGCCGAGGAGCCAATCTGTAAGCAAACTCAACCTGATCGTGACTAATACTTGACTCTATATACATATATATATATATCTCTATCGTGCAGATCGCTTGTGCGTGCCTCAAATCTACTTCAGCGATTGCCAGAAGCTGCTCGCCGATCCCTCCGAGGCGGGCATCCGCATGGAGTGCGTGGCTGGACGGGATCGCGTGGAGTGCCTGGAGCTGATCGAGCAGCGCAAGGCTGACGTGCTGGCCAGCGAGCCGGAGGACATGTACATGGCCTACCACCGCAAGAACGAGGACTATCGCGTCATTTCCGAGATACGCACACAGGACGACAAGGACGGTGAGTAGGATGTGATCTGATACTAAGAAGTGCAAGTGAAAGATTCAGTGGTATTATTTAATTATATGTGATAGAGCGCGATAGGTACGTTAACTTAATTATAAAGGGACTATATTCGGCAGAGAGTTATAGTGCGCTGATAAAAATAGCCGGAAAAGAGAAGAAAACGAATTTTTTACTACAAAAGTTCTGCTTTGGAGTTAATAAATCATTTGATTTTTAATTTTTAAAAATATATATGTATTATGAAAGGAGCCAAAATTATTTTTTAAAACTAGCAAAATCATAGTTCTTAAATATTCATAATTAAAAAAAATGATTTTATATAAATTATATATAGAATAGAAAATCTAGAAGCTTACATACAAAGGTTGTCCCAAAAGTCACGCAAGAAGTAATTTTGGTAGAAAACATAGGTTTATGATCAAAAATTGTTTTTTTTTTTTATTTTAATGTATAGTTTTCATTGAGATTTTGTGTAGCGTTTGAGTTTAATAATCTTAAACTGTCAGCTGTCATTTTTTTAATTCAAATCACTTCATGCGTGAATTTTGGAACACCCTTTGGAAATATTATTTTTCTTATATACAAAAGTTTTTTTTTTTTGAACTTTCATATAAAAAGTATCTTTTTTATTTACTTTTTTGAAACTCTAAAAAATGTATATTTTTTTACTATTTTGAAACTTTCATATAAAAAGTATCTTTTCTTAGAAGTGTTCAGAGCTTATGAATCTTCTTATTTTGAAGCTTCAAAAATTATTCTGAAATTAAACAAAAATATTTAAAAGATATCACAGAATGGTTATAAATTAATAATAAAATAACAAATAAATAAATTAAATTAAATTAAAAATAATAAAAATAATTACATATTATATTTGATAATCACATATTATAATTTATATATAATTATTTTCATTAAAGAAATTTAAATAATATTTATATATAGAATACCCAAAAGCTAAGCTCTACAAATTTGATAAGGCCATCTCTACATCTCTACTTTTGTCTTTTTTACAAAGTTATTCATTTAGTCATTTATATATATTTTAGTTTAATCACAATATAAATATAATTCACATAAAATCGCTCATCTATCTCAAAGTTCAAAGATTTCATTTTATTAATTTCACAATCCAAATACATTTCATGCAACATTGTTGAGAGCAGCTGATCTGCCTCAAAGTGCAAAGCAGATGATCTACCTCAACAAAAGTATTTTCGTCTTAAGTTATGATTCGACATATTTCAAAGTACTTCACTTGATCCTCCTCTAACTGCCGCTCCCGCCCACAGCTGACTTCCGTTATGAGGGCATTATCCTGGTGAAGAAGGCGTCGGCAATTCACTCGCTGAAGGAGCTGCGTGGCGCCAAGTCGTGCCACACTGGCTTCGGCCGTAATGTGGGCTACAGGATTCCGATTACCAAGCTCAAGAATACGAACGTGCTGAAGGTCTCCGCCGATCCGCAGATCTCGGCCACGGAGCGTGAGCTGAAGTCGCTGTCGGAGTTCTTCGTGCAGTCGTGCCTGGTGGGCAACTACTCGGCGCACCCGGACACGGACCGCCTGCTCAAGAAGAAGTACGCCAATCTGTGCGCCTTGTGCGAGAACCCAGCTCAGTGCAACTACCCAGACAAGTACAGCGGCTACGACGGCGCCATTCGCTGCCTGGACAAGGGCCAGGGCGAGGTGGCCTTCAGCAAGGTGCAGTACATCAAGAAGTACTTCGGCCTCACCGGCAACCCGACGGCGCCCGCAGCCGAGGGCAAGCCCGAGGACTTTGAGTATCTGTGCGAGGACGGCACGCGCCGGCCAATCACCGGACCCGCCTGCTCCTGGGCCCAGCGCCCCTGGAGCGGCTACATCTCCAACGAGCAGGCCGTGCACGGCGCCGAGAAGCTCCACCAGCTGCAGTCGCGCCTCGAGCGCTTCTTCAACAATGGCCTGCACGCCGACAACCAGGCGGCAGCCGCCCACCTGCTCATCCAGCCGAACGCCGTGTACCACAGCAAGCAGGAGGCTATCGATCCCAAGGTCTATCTGGAGCGTGCCGGCTACAAGGACGTGATCGAGCGCGACGGCAGCGCCATACGCAAGCTGCGCCTCTGCACCCAGCGCGACGCCGAGTGGTCCAAGTGCCAGGCCCTGCACCGCGCCGCCTACGCCCGCGACGCCCGGCCCGAGCTGGAGTGCGTCCAGTCCACCGACTGCATTGAGGCGCTGGCCAACAACAAGGCCGACATGATGGTGGCCACCGCCGCCAACTACGGCGATGCCCGGGAGCAGAAGCTGCTGCCGCTGGTCTTCGAGAAGCTAAAGCCCGAGGAGCTGCTCGTGGCGGTGGCCCCGCCCACCCTCAGCCGCGACGACTTGCAGAAGGTGCCCATGTAAGAGAAGACTCTCAAACGATATCCTTGGGCGCAGCTCCTGATTCTGCATTCTTTGATTCTCTCTCTTTAGCCACTTCGATGCCAGCAGCGAACGCGCTCGCCTGGGCGCCGCCCTCCTGAACAAGCGCCGCAGCCTGGAGTGGTGCAAGATCGAGTCGAGCGCGGAGCAGCAGCTGCTGATCGTGCCCGCCAAGCAGCTGGAGCAGCACAAGGACTGGCAGCTCGTCTGCCCCACCCTGGAGCGTCGCCCCGTCACCGACTTCACCAGCTGCAACGTCGAGGTGCAGCTGCCGCGCGCCATCTTCGCCCGCTCCGACACCACCCCCGTCGAGCAGGAGACCATCAAGCACCTGTTCTCGCTCATCTCGGACCGCTTTGGCGCCCACGGCAAGTTCGTCGACGTCTTCGCTCTCTTTGGCGAGTACCAGAAGGGCGAGCACCACGTGCTCTTCAACGTAAGTGCTTCCCCTCTCAATCCCAGCCACTCAAACAACTCACTCAATCCGTGTCCCTTTTTTCTTTGCAACAGGACGATGCCGGCGAGCTGGTGACCAAGCTGGAGAGCGACTACCAGACCGAGGCCATCTACAACGACCTACGCTGCGACGCCAACAAGATTGCCAAGCAGTAATAGCAGGGGCGTGGCATCTGCAAATGCAGCCCATTATCAACTATAGCCATGCGTATACTATAGTGTCTCTATGCCTCGGTTATCATATAGATCGGGGCATATTGCTTCTTTTTTTTTCCTAAATATATACGATTATAAATATTACGTGGAAGGTCTTTCAATTTGGGTTGCTTGGGGATGAGTCCTAAGAGGTTTATAGATTGAAGAAAGGGGCATACATATTGAAGAATCTATATATATAGTCACATGATGCTTATAGTCGAAGGTGTTGAAGACATACGATCTCCTACAGTTGAAGCTACTCTCGTGGGTTCTTCCTGATGGAGCTGATCTTATATAGCAACCAGTTCTTTACAAAGGAGCTTATTGTATTATATAATATGCTAATATATGATCTTCCGAGCAATCAGCTCTATTCACAAGTTGTATACAGTCTTAGCTCAATATTTTCCCACAGCTTCGCGTCACAGCAACTATGCAAGCAACATAGAGCTAAGCTCTAACTGAACCATTATGAAGTATAATAGAAATCAGTATTCAAACGGCATGAGAACCCATAACAATTGCTTTCCACGCTCTACGTCTACATTCACACGGCTCCCACTTGACTGCAATAACAATCCATGATCTTGTTCTCGTTACAAAATACATTCACTATATATTTCGGGCAAATGGAACCAACCAGCTAGTGTATATATATTATATATATTTTATAGACTTTATAATTGTATATGTAAAATCGAAAAAAAATCGCTTGTTTCTCACTAGTTGCAATGGGGGGGGGGGGGGTAGAAGGAGACTGCAACCTTCGGTTAGGTATACGGAGTAGATCTGCCAAATTGACCACAGAAATAGGATTTGCAAATTCGTTGATCTCCGCACGAGGGGGAGTGAGCGACGTGTTGATTATTCATTTAGTCGGAGACCTCGCGCTTCTGCTGCTCCGCCGAGGACTCGGCGCCGCTGGCCGACTCCTCCTCCTCCGAGTAGTCCTCGTCGTGTGTGTGGGTCACCACAGTGGGCGTCGACGGGCGCGTGTGCACAATCGAGCTCTGCAAAGAGAGTAGATAATTAGCTAAAGGATAACTGTAAAGAGTTCCAAGTTGCATGAATATACCGCGCGATGCAAGTCCTTGCCGCTCTCCTTGGCAGACGACGGGTTGTGCCCAGCCAGCACCTCGTCGTTGCGCAGAGCCGAGCTGAGCTTGGATGCGACGGCGCTGCTGCTGGCACTGTCGAGTGCGGCCACCGGGGAGTCGGGTGCCAGCGCCGGCGGGGGCTGGTGGGCCTGGTCGTGGGCGACCGTCGACTCGTGGGGCAGCAGCATGGCCGGGGCGCGGAACATGTAGGAGAATGGATAGTAAATGAGATTGAGCAGCGTGGCGGCGTAGACGTCGGCGTATCGCACCACCTGGCTGGAGAAGAAGGTCTGGCGCGAGCCAGAGCGGAACAGCGAGCCCATCATGCCGTACGACATGTCCATCTTGTGGGTCACGTCCCGGATGCAGGTGCGCAGCTGCGATATATCCGGCTTCACCTTGGCACTCGAGTCCAGGTCGCGGTAGAGGTCGCCCAGCTTGATGTCCAGATTCTGGAGCTCCGCAAACAGCTGACACTCGTCCGTCCACACGTTCAGCTCGCGCACCAGCTCCGGCACGATGAGGAACGTGCGCCAGCCGCGAATCTTCTTCGACTTGAGTATGTCGCCGAAGATGTGGTCGCCCACATAGAGCACGTCCTTGCCCTTGGCATTGATGAACTTGGTGAAGAGCTCGCACGAGCCGCCCGAGTACACCTGGCCCGGCTGCAGCGGCCCAATGTGCGTGCCGATCTTCAGGTCACCCGTCTCCGTATCCACCTGCCGCAGCACCGTGCCCTCGTCGAAGAAGAGCGGCTTTCGCGCGTCCACCACAATGACATCGAAGTAGCTCTTCCAGTCCCGGTGCGGCTCGTCGGCGTTGGCGCCATGCGGGAAGTCGAACAGATAGGTCATGATCTCGTTGGTGTACGTGTAGTCGCTGTTGGTCAGCATGAAGAGCTTGGCGCCCGACTCCCGGATGCGACTGAGCACGGTTGGTAGACGCTTGTCCTTCTTCACATAGTAAGCCATGTTCTAGGAGGGAGAGAGAGAGAGAGAGAGAGGCATTGAGAGCGAGGGAGAGAGGGATGGAGCAGCGAGAACTCACCTGTGTGGTACGGCGCTTCAGATCGCCATCGGAATGCACCCAGTCGACGGCGCGCCGCACGTCCTGGAAAATCGACTTATACGTAAATAGAAAATCACCAGCTTTGATGCCGCGTTCGACGCTGTTGGGTAGACGAATAGACATAGAGAGAGACAGTGAGCGAGTGAGACAGCGACAGACAAGGAGAGATATAAAGACATTCAGAGAGAGGGAGAGAGAGAGAGAGAGAGAGAGAGAGAGAGAGATCGGGAGAGGGAGTGGCTTAGAGAGGTAGACAGGTCGCAGCAGCTGGCAATGGCAAGTCGAACACTGTAGTTAGCTGCAACTCACCGAACAAAATCTTTGCTGTTGGTAAAGAAATCGACCAGGCAGGCCAGCAAATAGGTTTCGGGCAAGTTGAATAGAGTGTTCAGCACGTAGACCCTAGACTCGTCGAGCTTGAGGAACTTGTTGGGATACAGCTCGTACACCTGATGGCTGTCAAAGGCAAAAGTAGTTATTAATTGATGTTGAAGTTAATGTGGTACAGTGAAACCTACTGCTTGATGAACTCAAAGCCATGCACGCAGACCAGAATATTGCCATAGGCATCCACCTTGAGCAGATTGCCGTAGAGCGTGTCGAACCACAGGCCGCGCACTGGAAATGTTGGATCGTACTCGAACTGCAGTATCTCCTTCGGATAGCCCATCGAGACGAGGCGCTCCTTGACCAAATTGAAGCCCAGCTGCTCGTATTGCGGTGATTTGTACTCTAAATGGCATAGAATTTAAAAACATATATAGATAATACATATATATATATATATGTATATACCTGCCAAGGTGTAATCCATGTCGAAGCCATAGTACTTAATATTCTCCAAATGCAGCGATCGGTTCACAAAGACTCTGAAAGATAACAAATTTAGACAGATATTATTATTTAAAGTAAATAATTCAGATTGTTTAAGCATTTTTTATATATTTTTTATGTATTTGTAAATATATTTGATATTATTTATAAGTCGTGGCTAAAATTATGCTTTAATAAACAGATTTTATAGTTCGCAAAAAAGTGTTGCCTACCTTCAGGCGCGCAGTTTAAAATGAACTTTGGCGGCAAAATAGAATTTGAAATGTATCAAAATCTCTTTTGCTATGAATTGTAGCTTGATTGGAAGAATAATGAAGTCAAGCTAACTCTTGTTAGCCTTGGCTTAAGCCAAGTTAAGCATTGTTAGCCTTTGCTTAAGCCCAAAAGTATTAGTAGCCTAAACTAAACTTAGCTTAAGCGTGAAGTAGTATCTAGTATAGGTCAAATATAGTGTCTCAAGTCAGAGCTGCATTAACAACAGCTAGAAATATACATGCCAACTTATATAGACCGAAATATAGTACAATTCCTGGACAGATAAGAAGGCCAGGCTGTGTAATACGGGTAATGCCAGCTAGAGCTGGTTCGACTATTTATATGTTCAATTAGTTAATTGTGTTGTTTATACATATTTGCGATCGCCGCTGACGTCACGTCATGGATGGTGTGATGCGAGTGGGCTTATCGCTGACTTTGCAATTGCATCTATCCGCCGGCTACCCCCTTTGGGCTAACCCCGGCGGAGGTTATCAACGCGCACTGCGCAAAAGCCAATCGAGCAACTGCGAATTCAGGCAAATTCAATAAACCATATAGCGGCCACGTGGATGTGGGCAGCATTGGCTTAAATGCTGAAACAACGGCCAAATGCAATTGTGCTTAACAACGGGACTTGGCTGTGGCTCACGCTGGCCGCAGGCTTCGCTCTGCGGTCAGCAATTAGTGTAAAAAAACTTGTTGTGGGCGTTGACACGCCCCTACGCCTGCTCACTGACAGTTCGCTCGCTCTGCCTCTGTCTGTGTGTGTGTTTGTGTGATAACCACGCCCATTAGCGTTACGCCCCCAATTGCGGCAAAACTCATTAGCAACAGCAGCATTGGTAGCGCTTCGCTTGCTATCCTATTTTTGTTTTGCACCACTTTTTCGCTCGGAAATAGAAGGAGCAGCAGCAGCAGGAGCCGATTTTTTAGGCAACTAGCGAAAGCTCTTAAATTGCCCAAAGAAAATTGTATTCAATAATAGAAAGTGTGCTAAGTTTGAGCACCTCTCTTTTTCTACCTAATCAAACTTTAATAAATAGTTAGTATATATACCAAGTCTCAGATAATAAGCTAACAAAAATATCTGACAAATTCAGCTACTTGCAAAACTATCAAAAGCTTTTAAATGCTTAAATAGCAGAAATTTCCCTTTCTCGAGCTGCTTTCAGCTACTTCTGCATCAATTTAATGAAGCTTCAATTAATTTATATATAAATATTTGTATTAAATTCAAACTTGGCTTGATCTAGTATTTACTGCCTTGCTTCAAGCAATTAAATTGCATTTGCTTTAAGCTCTCAACTAAATCAAATGATGCTAGTTTAATATGGGCTCAGCAGGAGCAGCAGCGGCAGCATATTGAGACTTTTGCTTAGTCAAGCAAAATTGTACTTTTAGCTACAAATTTCTGTTGCTGTTGTTGTTTGTCTGTATGTTTGTCTGTCTGTCAACTATGTGTGTGTGTGTGTGTGTGTGGGTTTATTTATTTTGTTGTCGCTTTTGCAATTTGCTTCACTTGAAAATTTGCCAAATAAGCGAAAAGTTGCATCCTTGCCGCAGAATCCAGCTGCTCGTTGTTGTTGCTGCATGTTGTTTAACCCAAATTCGAACAAAGTGCATAAATCTGACACACACACACAATGAGAGAGAGAGAGAGAGAGGGAGAGAGAGAGAGAGAGGGGGTCATAGCCAGAGATGAAAAGCATCTTAAGCTATAGCCCAAAACTGTAATTATTTCAACAGGCAGCAATCGTTGCCAACTCGGAAGCAAGTTAAGCTCTAGCTCGAAATCAATTAAGTGTTAACCCAGAAAAGCAATTATTATCGACGGGACATTCAAATGGCAATTGCAGACTGCAGCAGTCCCTCCCTCTGTCTCCCTCTCCCTCTCTCTCTCTCTCCCTCTCTCTCTCTCGCTATAAATAGCCAAAGACAAGAAATCACAAACATTTTCTCGCTAATCTGACGAATTCATTTTGCGACTGTTGCTTATTTAATTATTTGTTTGCTTCTCTCTGTCTTAATGAAAACAAAAATAAAACGTATTTCTAAAAATATTCACAAATTGCAGTGCCATAAATCGTGGCGCTTATTTTAGCGCACGCTTTGACGATAATCAAAGCAGATTATATACATATATGAAAAATCATATTTATGGCAGCAACAAAATAACTCAAAAAACCTTTGGAAGCAATCAAGAAAAACTTAATTGACTGGGCAACGGGGCAAACCATCTTTATGGATGCTAATGAGATTTGTTAATTATAGTTGCCTAATAAACTAAGAAAAACTCCTTGAGTGGGGTTCAGGTCTAGAGTAGAGTAGGGATATAGATATAAACACTAAATAAATATATATTAAAATATAAATAAATCTGAATAAATTAAAAAGTTGAGCTTAGATGTGTTCACATTTCTCATTAATCAACAGAAAACTTATCTAATTTGCTGCTCTCTTTTAGTTTAGTTTGCTGCACTTTTCGCTCTCTTTTCTAGACACATATTTGATCAACATATATTGATTATTAGATAAGTCTTATACGATACATATGTGAGTAAACTCATCCCTGATGCTTCTCTCTGCAAGTTGAATTTGAAGAGATTTTCACTCGCTCTCACTCAGTCAGATCTTTGCTCAGTTCATATTGATTATTAGATAAGCTTAACAACAACTTCCGAAGACTTCTCTCAAGTGCTTCTCTCTTCAAGTTGAAGTTGCAGCTATATAGATTCTACTTATATTATAATTATGAGAGAACTTCCACAGTTCGCTTCTCCCTTCCAAAAGAAAGTAGCTTTAAAGAGAAGCACTTAATGGTCTTCACGGCTCATGAAGGAAATAAAATAAAGCTCTCATTCTCTCATTCAAATATAAAGAAAGACAAAGGCAAATCGAGAGGCAAAAGTGACTAAAGTCAACAAGCAAACAAGTCACTAAAGTGCGCAATCAATTGCAAATCTTGTAAATCAAAACAATATATATATATATATAATATATATACATATATACTATATATAGCTATATGCACTTTGCTGATGGCTGATAATGCGACTGCCCCTAATCGCAATCGCAAGAGCCACCAAAGAGTGCGGAACTGAGTGAGAGCCAAAAAAGATTACAAATAACTCAGCGCTGGCAAAGGTCTGGCTGAGTATCTCGCCATCGCTTGGGGTCTATGTTTGCTCTTTAAACCAAGAGATTGTTGCCGTTGTTGTAGATTGGCATTTTAATTGGGCTGTTGACATTTTCATGCACCACGGCCATGGCCATTGCCATTGCCATTGCCATCTCTATTGTCGTCGCCTTCGATTGATCAACAAAATCTGTTCATAAAACAAAGGAATTATTCTAAGCACCAAAGCAGAGCAGAGCTGCATGGAAATGATTTGCATTTGTATGGGGTGGAAATAGTGCTCGATGAACATATATATATAGAGAGAGGGAGAGAGAGGGGGAGAGAGACAGAGAGAGAGAGAGAGAGAGAGAGCTTTGTTATTGCAACTTTCAATATTTTCAATATTCCTTCAAAATTGTAAAAGTTTTGTTTTGCTTTTCTTTTTGCTTATTTTGGCTTTTCCCTTTTCGATTTTCTGTTTTGTTTGCGCTTTACACTTACGAATTTAGCGGTTGTTGTTGGTGCTGGTTGTTGTTGTTGCTGTTCATATTTGGCAGTTGCAACAACAAGGTGTCTGCATGCAAATCGGTTTGTGGCACAACAGCAGCAGCAGCAGCAGTTGCCACGGCCTCAACTGCTTTGCAGTTGGCATTACCCGAGTTTAAACTTAAGCTGCTATTTGGGCTGTTCATGTGCGAGCTGGTGTGGTTGTTGTTGTTGTTGTTGGTGTGGTGCATAGTGGGGCTTGTATTGCGCTTATATAAATAATATTATATATATATTTAACTATTGAGAATTTAAAACATAATCTATATCTAGCTTCAAGCTAAAGTCCCAAGCTCAAGAACTTTGCTGCTTCACATGGGACAGTTTCGATTTCGGGCAGAGACAGCAGCAAAGCTGCTGCAAAACAGCACTCAGAGACAGAGAAAGAGAGAGGGGGGGGGGGCAGAGAGAGTGACAGCAGTGCTAAGAATGTCTGAGGATGACCGTTATGGCCATTGTCCGTGCGAACGAGCTGTAAACGCAATGGCGACAACAATTTTATTACGCCACATCCTGTCATTGCTGTTGCCGTTGTCGTTGCAGCTGATTCAGTTCCGGATCAAGCACGGTAATGACAATCGATTCCACACAGTTGCCAATTACAAGCGCCATGGACACTGGGCACAGGCTAACAGCTTATGATGCATAACAGCAGGCGACAGCGTTTCAATTTGCCAATTGCGCAATTGTCGGAAGCATTTGATGAATGTGTGTGTGAGGAGGGAGAGAGTAAAAGAGAGAGAGAGAGAGAGAGAGAGAGAGAGGGAGAGAGGAGAAGTGTGTGCTGTTTATAACAGATTAACAGCTTGCCAGCAATATTAATCAAGTTAAAGGAGACTTAACAGAGAAGACTTTAACATAGAACACTTTACATTGAGAGCTTTAACATAGCAGTCAACAGCAGTCTTGACTTTTTAGTTAAATAAAGCTTAACAGCTTGCCAGCAAAATGAATAAAGCTGAAGAAGACTTTACAGAGAAGACTTTACATGGTATATATTAATGATGAGAGAACTTCCACAGTTCGCTTCTCCCTTCCAAAAGAAAGCAGCTTTAAAGAGAAGCAGCTCATGATCTTCAAGGCTTATGAAAGAAATAAAATAAAGCTCTCATTCTCTCATTCAAGACTTTACAGTCTTGACTTTTTAGTTAAATAAAGCTTAACAGCTTGCCAGCAACAAGCTGAAGAAGACTTTACAGAGAAGACTTTACAGGGCATACTTTAACATAGAACAGTTAACATAGACTACTTAACATGTAGAGTATTTGAACACTGCAAACAGTTCAATAAACAGAGAGAAGTTTACGACTTTAGCTTTATATATATATATATATATTAGTCTGTCGTATGACGTCCACTAACTGTTTACGTAAAGGCCAATGTCGACGCGGCGTATGCGTCATATTGCCCTTTGTCGCTCACAATTGAATTACAATTGCAATTGTTCGGTCTTTGTTTCGCTTTGTTGCGTTGTCATCAAATGCAGCTGACAATTCAAATGGTCAAAGCTGACCCTGCTGCCAGCTCAGACATCCCTGTTGCTGTTGTGGGAGCCACGTGGCTGGCTAGCATTGTCTTACGGTCAAGTGCGCCTGTCACCTGCACTTGCACGCGTCGGACCACAGCGTGGCCACAAGCTGACCGGCCATTTGACAACGCTTTGGGCTTGTCAACTGGACGCTCCCGTGGCCAGTGGAGGTAGCGAGCGTGGCGCGTGGCGCGTGCACTCGATGCGGCCAATTAACTGTATTTATCCTGCGGTTAAATACTTTAACTAGCTGGTAAATGCGAGCGCACTGCAGTGCGAGCGCATGACAACTCGAGTGCCGCATTAATTAACTGTCTCCTGCAGCTTGCATCGAGCTGAATTGTTTATCTAACAAATATTCCATCCGATGCCCGTGCTGGCTGCCGCTGCTGTGCGGGTTCGCTCAAGGTGGTTCAGCTCTCCACATTCAATTACCCGCAAAAATCTGGCAGGAGCCAAACCAATTGGCATTGAGAGAGCCCCGGGGGCTGGGATAAATTGAATTCTCTGCCAAGGTCACAGCATGGAAACACCGCACAGGAGCCGACAGCTGTGACGCTCGGCAGGTCTCTCTTTGCTCTATGTGCTTCCAATTAAAATCCAAATTACAAACAAACACCAACGTTTCGAATAACTAGCATGGCAACACGAGGCACGGCTACAGCAGCGGCAGGAGCAGCAGAGACCTTGAGCTTGGGACCTCTTGCTGGCCACAACATGCGCATCCGATCTGGCACAATTGGGCGATAATTGACTTAATAAGCATAACCACAAAACCAAATAGCCTAACAAACATCACACACACACACGCACGCATACTCAGCTACACGTGTGACCATGTGACAATAAGTGTAGCAGGAAAAACATTTACGCTAGTCAACAAAATTGGATAACAACTGATTGTTTGTGCGAAGCATTAAACGAGTAACTAACTTTGCCAAACGGGATGAAGCTGGAGCGAAAGTTGCAGAGATGGGCATAGAGAGAGAGAGAGAGAGAGAGAGGGGTGAGGCCAAGGGGGATAGTAAAACAGAAGAGAAGTGAGCATGTGAGAGGAGCAAGCAGAGACAAAAAGAGGGCGAGATTGATAGTAGATAGAGAGAGAGAGAGAAAGAAACAGAGAGAGAGAGAGAGAGAGAGTAGATTGAGAGAGAGAGAGAGAGAGAGAGATAAATCATGAGAGATAGAAGTAGAGATATTGTGATAGCTAGGAGATAGAGATAGATACATAAAGTTGTAGATAAATTAATATATATGAACAGTAAGAGAGAGAATAAGAGAGAGAGAGAGAGAGAGAGAAAGAGAGAGAAAGACAGAAAGAATAAAAGGCAGAGATATAACAGTAGACAAAGAGTGAGCTAAAGACAAAAGGATCGACTTAAGTTTGAATATATCTGAAGAGAGGGAGAAAAGGAGATACAGCTAGAGATAGAGATGGAGACAAGGAGTATATAAATAGAGATGTTAACAGAGACAGAGACAGAGATAGAGCGAGAGAGAGAGAGGAGATAAGTATTAAAAAATTAAGATACATTAAAAGAGAGAAAAAGAGAAGGGAATAAGCGAGAGAGAAAAAACAATAGAAAATATTTGCTTATACGGAAAGATGACAAGTCGCAGAGACAAAAGTAGAGCAACAAAAGAATTAAGTTGAATAGCGAATATGGGGAAATGAACATAGTTGAACGTAGAATAACAATATAAGGAATCTACAGTTATAGAATGAAAAGTGAGTTGTAAAAGAAAAAAACACTAGAGTAAAGGCACAAAGCAAATGAAGCTCTGGTAGAGGGTGGAAAGGGGGAAACTCGAGAACAAGAAACGAGAAATCAAACAACTGACAAATGGAATAAAAAAACTAAAGCCTCTAATAAATCTGGGAAACAAAGAGAAGAGACGAAAGATTAGGCAAGTAAAGGACAACGAATAGCAGATGATAGAACCCTAATAAAAGTTGAAGAAAGAATATCAAGAAAAACGGACGTCAACTCTGGCTCTAGCTCAATAGCACATATAGCTAGTGCAACGATCGGCAAATATAGCAGCTATAACTCAAGCTAGTATCACTTAGTATATATGCTGCCAGCCTTCAACTAGTTGCGCCCAAATGCTGTTGACCAGTGCTAGAGAGAGACACAAAATTGCTGCACAGATTCAATTATTTGTGTGTTCGCAGCGCATTAAAGTCTCAAGTTCTTCTTTTGGGTGTTTAAAGCGCAATACAATGCACACAACAGTATACGCTATGCAATTCGAGGCACACACACACAAAGACAGACAGACAAACACAACTAGCTGGAGGACTAACAAGGATGTCGAGTCCTTTTGAATGAACACACAATTCGCGTTTGGCTCCGTTGTCCAAGCTGCACTTCGAGCGAAATCAAACTGAGGCCATTAGGGAAAAAAAACTGAAACGACCTGTTCTATGTGCTATCTAGAACTTGTTTCACCTACCCCTCACCCTCGCCCCCTTCGCCTTTCGCCTTTCGCCACTCGACGATGTCCGACTGCCCCCTGCCCGGAGATCATAATAGTTACGTCTAGCTGCGTGGGTCGACCCAGCGCGTCCAGCGTTTGGTGGTGCGTGTGTCCACTAAACTTGATGAATGCAAACAAAACACAGCGAAAAAAAAACAGAGGCAGACTCAGGGTGAGTATGCACGACTAAGAGATGCCCTACAATCGAACTGTCTTTCTAATTATAGCAAATATATCGATGTATCAATTATATAGGCATGCTTCTATAGTATAAACAGTAAGCAGAGACATCCTAAGGCAGAGTATGCTCGACTAAGAGATACTCTAGACTTGAACTGCATTCTAGTTACAGTTACTTCTTGATCTACACAGCATATATGTGCTTTTTATAGCTAAAACTGAAAATAGAGGCGGAGTATGCACGCCTAAGAGATACTCTAGACTTAGAGATCTAGAATGTAGAGATCTAGAGTTTCTTATAGTATATACTATATACATATATATTATATACTTCTATAGTCAAGACTCTCAATATAACCTGTCTTTTCACTTCCACTCGCCACACGCACCAGTCGTACATACCCGCTTGGATGCGCTCTTTCAGTTAGCACTTTCAATTTTCAAGCAGCGGCCCATTGCGTGTGGCCTTGGGCCAGAGCACGTTCAGTTAAGCAGAGGTTAAGCGGCCGTAGGGGGGGGTGAGAGGAGGGTGGAGAGCTCGCCGCCGTTCGGTGAGCTCCGCGCACTATGCGCCGGCTGTAGACCGGGTCTTTTTGCGATTCAATTGATTGAAGGCGGCTTAGCATGTGAATGGCGGGGTTAATTAGCCAGCAAGGGCCACTGGGCACCCCTCGGCCAGTGCGGGAGCAACCCCTGCGGCGCACTCTGCTGTCCAAGGGCGGCCCACTGCGCTGATGCTGGGACAAAGGCCAACAAGTGAGCGGCATAATTGTCATTGATCAAATAAATAAATAAAGGTAAATTAAACTGTTTGTCATTGTTGTCGGTCGCCGTTAGCTGCTTCAATCTAGCTCAATCAAGCGGGGGGCGTGAGAAATGGACTCAAGGAAGAGCACTCCGGAAATGCTCAATTGCTCAAGAAATCAGAGTGGAGGAAGCTCAGCTAACCAAGTGCTTATATGAATGTCAATTCCAGCAGCTTGATTAACTAACAGCCTGATCAAGGCTAAGGACATTTAAGGAATCCCTCTTGAATCCCTTCAATTACTTTGCACTCCGGGGAGCGCGGAAGTTCAGCTCCGGCGGACAATCCTTGGCATATTTAATTATCGTCACGGTCCGGACAGCTGGCAGCACGTACCTTCCGTCTCTGTGCATATAGTACTTAGTTCTCGCAGTCCTTCGGCTGCAGGATGCAAATCGTGGCTGGCACGTGAACGCGTTGACGATTCCTAATGCCCAAGCGAGACATCGCTGTCAATCTCTCCGGCAATTTGTCATTTTCCGCGCGTTTCACGGCCAATGTTTTTCCGCTTTTCAGTTTCCTTTTGCGATTTGCCAAACCGGACGAAGGCAGTGGAGGAAAAGGATGAGGAGTGGGGGCACTTGAAGTTTGAGCTTATCTTTGGCAAATGAACAAATTTCTAAATCTATCGAGATAGAACTTGAGCTGATATTGCGCCATCATAACTTAATCCTTCAATGGGTATTATATAGTATCCCTGTATATATGTAGATAATAAAATTTCACTAGTTTCTATAGCTTTCTCCTGCTGCTCAAATTGTTAAATGAATAAAGCTCATGGGGATTCTCGGTAAGCCGCAGATCGAATTCATTTGCAATTCGAATCCTTTTTCGCCGGCCTTGAACACAGGCCTAGGCAGAAGCTGCATAAATTACGTTCCGTAATAATTGCAGTATTAAAAACAAACAAATAAAAACAGAAAATAATGCCAATTACAATGTTAAAGCCATTAAACAGGCCAAAAAATTGAATTGAGCGCAAAAAACATTTTTAATAAATGAAATAAAAACGAAACTAATAAGAGCAAAAACACATTTCGCAGTCGAATATCAATGAAATGCAAATTACATTAAACTTTTGCTGCTGCTGCTGCTGCCGCTGTTGGTGGTGCTGGTGGGGCTGGTGGTGCAGTTGCTGCTGCCACAGTTGTTGCCGCTGTGGCGCGACTCTTCCGTTTCCGGCAGCGCTAAAAGTTGCAAACGTGCAGCTACGTGAGCCCAAAGCAGCCATCGAATTTGTAGCTGTGGCTGGGACTGGCTAAGGGGCGGGGGTATGGGGCGTGGCAGTGGTGCCTGGGGGCCTGGCATTGCATAAAGCCTTTTGATTTAAGACAATTCTGGCGGGCCATTGTTTGCCATTGAGCTGCATGCAAAACAGGTGCACGGTCACGTCTGGCAGCTCAGCTTGACGATAAAGCGGGGCGCCCGAGCCGAGGGAGGATGGGGTGGTGGGGGTGGTGGTGTTGAGTTCTCGGTATTTCAGCAAAGTTATTCGCCCGGGGTATGAAATGCAAATCGACAAGCGAAACATAAACGAAAATTACATAAATGTCAATTTAGCTGATTTACGATGCAAGGGTTAACAGTTCGAGGGAGGGGAGGGGAGGGGAGGGGCTTGGTCTAATCAGCATTGATTAGCACCACATGTGCACCGAAATTAATATTAATTGGCAAGAAAACAATAACAAAAACAAACACAAATAGAGCGCTTTGGGTGTGGGAAAAGCGCTTAAAAAATAAACTAGAAAATTATCGAAATTGCGCATACGCCGTGTGTCGCCGGCTGAACTAAAGCGACGACATCAATTAGGCATGCTGCCAGCGAGCGCTAATAATTAACAGAGAGACAGAGAGAGAGAGAGAGAGAGAGAGGGAGGGGGGGGTAGGAAGAGGGAGAGAGGTACACGCATGGCCAAGGGCACGTCAACAACGTGTGCCCCCAGCCCCAGCCCCAGCAGCAGTTGATAAATGTGGCGCACCGCAGCCGCCCCTAAGATATGCAACAACTTTGCACCTGTGGGGAAAAGTGAGAGTGGAAATGCAAATTACGTTGCGAATGGGGATGAGGATGGGAATGAGGCTGTGAATGTTAACTGCAGCAATGGGAAAATCTTCTACTTCAAGAGATCCCTAAACAAAACCTGAAGGAGTTTATCTATGCGAATATTTTGCAAAGGGAAGATGGAGAGATAGATAAGATATAGAAGATATGAAGATGATACAGATATATAGAAATCTTCGAATATATAATAAGAGTTTATACTGATGAAATGACTGAGAGATAGATTAGTATTATAGTTCATTTAGTAGTTCATATAGTAGTTCATTTAGTAGTTCATATACTAGTTCATATAGTAGTTCATATAGTAGTTCATATAGCAAGTTCATATAGTTTTTCATATTGATGAACTGATTGATTGCCAAATGGATTAGATTAGACAAATTCGTTAATCGCGGAAAGTTTAACGTAAAGCGGCTTGATAACCAGCGTAAAGAGATAAGCGCATACGAAAGATTCCGTTCCGTAAATTAGCTAAGCTGAGCGACTTACGCATTTGTTTGTAGCTAAAACAAAGAATGGAGCACTGTACAACACTGGAAAGATGGCAGCCAGATAAATACATAAAGGAGGATATACTGTTAAGCATTTTACAACACTGAAAAGGGCTGCCGATTGATAAATTGTTAATTAAATATTTTACAACACTGCCCAAAGAACTTTAGCTATAGCTCTATAATAAATTATAGTTCAATATATACTACTTAACGTTAGCCAACACTGAATTTAGTAGAGTAAAGAGATAACGAGAGTTGCTAATATTTGGAACGCGTAAAGCAAGATTTATTCATATTTTATCAGCAGAAACGTAAATAAGCCTTTGCCCGTGAATCATTTTTGTTTTCAGTCCAAACTAAATATGGCAACTGTCATCTGGCTGCATGACTATATATATATTTTAGCATACGATCCACCATAAGTGTAGATCAGAAACCAAATTGAGTTTGCCTGGGGCTGTCAAAGCAAAAACTTGTTCAATATAAATTTCATAGACTCGAAATAGTCGCAGACAGCGCCAAAGATGAGAGCAGATATATGAATATATATGTATTACAGATATGTACAATATATCTTAAAATCGGTGTACGATCAACAAATCAATTAGAAATGATGTATAAAGCGTGAACAGGAAGCACAATTGCAAATGTTCAACGATCCCATCAAGACAGAGAGAGAAAGGGAGAGAGGGCGAGTGCCAAGCAATTTGTGGATGTCACTGTGAGTGCAGCTGTCTCGCTCGCACGCATAATGAGTGCGAAACATGTGGCGATTATGATGCAAGATAAAGAAGAAAAGAGAAAAGCGCTTCATAAGCATGCACTGAGCGCAGACAATTGCAATGGACGCGAACTTGACGAAACTTGACGAAACTCGGTGAAACTGAACGATGACTCTGTGTTGACTCAGGTGTTGACTCAGCCAGACGTTGCTTAAATGCTTAATGCGAACTGTTCTGGTTGTCGTTGTCTTAGTTGTTGTTGTTGATGTTGTCGTTGCTCACCTGTGTCCCTGCTGACGCTTGTGGCCATGATAGTTGCTGTCCGCACTCAGGTGCAGGCCATTTAGCACCGATTGGTCCATGTCCGTTTCGCCAATCGTTTGTGTTCGTTCGCGTGATTCGGAATTACTCTTGTTGTTCTTGTTGTTGTTGTTGTTGTTGTTACTAATGGAATGTGTTTGCTGCATTTGTAGCGGTTGTTGTTGTGATTGATGTTTTAGCGGCATTTTCGTAAAATATCTACTGCTGCGGCTGTTGCTACTGTGACTGGTTAGCCGAAGGTGCCAAAGAGCAATGCCAGTGTAGCTGAGACGACGCGTCGCTGCCGATAAGCGCTGTGACTGCAGAGCACTCAAACGGCACAGCTCGCCCAGACGCTGCTCCAAAGACAGGCCGAGAGAGGCAGGCAGACAGAGAGAGAGAGAGAGAGGCAGAGAGAGGCAGAGTGCGTGCGAAATATGAAATATGGGTAGCGCCTTATCAGATTGCTGGTAGAAACGTCACGAAGCTATGCGCAGACAGCGCAGCAGCAGCACCAGCACCAGCAGCAGCAACAACAACAACTGCGCGTGTAAGTGGAATGATTGTGCGTGGGCTCTGCTTGTTGCTGTTGTTGTTGTTGGCGTTCCGCTTCTGTTTTTTTTTTGTTTTTTTTTTTTGTTTTTTTTTGTATTTTTGTTGTTTTTTTATTTTATTTTTTGACAATTAATGCTTATCAGATAAACAACTGGAATACACACAGTGCGACACACGAAAAAAAAGTATACAAATGCATATAAAAAGAAACGAATTGAGTCTGTTTCAATATTTGTTTAGCCTTCGGCAATGAAGAGTTTATGACGAGAGCAACAATTTCGGTCAACGTTCGAATTTCAACTGACGGCGGCGTCGACGGCGACGCTCAGCGAATGCAACGTAGTAGAAATGGGAAGGAAGCAGCACTTGTAGCAGCAGCAGCAGCAACAACAAGCAGAAGAAACGGCATATAAGCAAAAGAGAACGAAGCCAGCTGAGCGACGCGCGCATGCTCTCTCTCACGAAAGCTCTCCCCGCATTTGCGTGTCAAAGAGTAGGCGCACACAGCACAGCTGTGCGCTAGTATTTGCCGTTGCCTTTGCTCTTGCTCTTGCTCTTGCTGTTGTTGTTGTTGCCGTTGCTGCTGATGTTGTCGTCGACTTGAGTCGTTGTTGTTTTTATGCCTTTTATGCAATAAACACAAAGTTTTGTGTCTTTTATTTCGAGTGCCGCCGGCATCTCAGCTATGTCATGCCTCAGAGCATATATATAATCTTGTATTTGCATATATATAATAAATATATTAAAAGCAAACAGGCTAAACTGCTGTTTAAGTATATATAATTATTAACTATTCTTACTTTAAGCTTTTTTTTCGTTCATGTTTACTTATGCCTAGCAGCAGGTAGGGTATTCATGCGTCGCTCTGCTTGTGTTTATTTTCCCTTCTGCTTTCAATTGCTTTTTATCTTCACGCCATGAAGCGAATAGATAGACAAGTACACTCGAAAATAGCTGGGACCCAGGGAAATTTCAAAGTGCCTGTCGGAAGACTCATTTGAAAGCAAATGAGAAATTATAAATAGCGCGAACAATGAACAGCGCACACGCACACTCACACACGCACACGCACACAGAGACACATTAACTTCAATTCAAGCTTGGTTTTAGTGCCTGGGCGTGGGGATTAAGTGCGTGGGTTTGTGACTTGGCTAAACGAGCTATGGAATTTTTTGTCTTTTCCCAAAGTGAAACGTGTCTTTGGACATATACAGGCTATAGACATATACTATATAGTATATTTATATAGCTGTTATCTATGGAACTATGAATTCGTTTGTTAATATTAACACATGAATGTATGCTTAGCTATCTGAGTATGGGGGGACTAGTCTGGTCGCTGAATATGCAAATATATAATTTGATTTGTTTTGCTTTGACACCTTTGGCTGACAAATTGGCTCTGATATGCTGCGGGGTATCGGGGTCATAAGCATAGATGACAGGGCAACAGTAACTGTACAGCGACTACGCACTCGAATTGGGCGAAACAACAAGTACAGTAGACATTCCTAAGCCATTGGCTAACAATAAAAATACTCCGAAAAGATTAGACAGAGTAAACTAATATACCCCTTAACTCTAGCTATAATAAGTATTAAAATTACTTTTAAAAATATTAAAAATTATATTAAAATGAATATATATATCTAAAATAAAATGAAAAACTTTAAGATATAAAGCAAATGTAACTCGAGTCCCTTCTAGCGAGCCATCACTGTACTGGGCACAGCAAATGCCTAGCAATGTACGAAAACTGTTGCCACGCACTGTCCAATTATAGTAATGATTTGTTGAGCGTGTTTTTTTTTTTTTTGCCGTGCTGGATTCATAAATATTTTATACTATGTCCACATAGTTAGTCGGGCCAGGTAGAGGCATTAATATGAATATCAATATTTAAATACAATATTATTTATGAGGCACGCGCTTTGCATCTCGTTTTCGATTCGTTTCCATTAACAATTTACGCGAATTTTATGTCCAAAACGTCTCAATGGAATACGTATTTATATATTTCTATATTCATACATATAAATATATATATTTTATAGTATTTACAAGCGCTATAAAATTTGACACAGAAAATTTTATAGTCTCTCTATATATCTATATTATCATATTTGAATATAATTGATATACTCTCTCCTCAATGGAAACGGGTATATGCGGATTGTTGTTAAGTAATCTATTTATCTAACAATCTCAGAGACCTTGAGAGTTATAGTTTGGATGCTGCTCTAGGATAGTTAAGGGAGATTGCAGGTATCATAAAATTGATATGAATCTATATTAGCTATATATAGACCTAGGCATCTATCGAATTTGGCTAGATCTATATACCAAATTCTTTATAAAGATATCTCAGATATTACTAGCATTATCTAGATACTTTCTCTGCAGAGTATGTCCTAGTTGAGTTGGTTACTTTTCTTCAGTCTCTTAAGCTTCAGCGAATACAATAACTAAGTTAAGTAACTTATCTAGCATGTCTTTCTCCCACTTCGTCTCCCTCTCTCTGACAGCTGGCATGATAAACCTGAGCAAATTTCGACGCTATTGCTCATAACTTTTGGTCGCATTCCGCTGTTATTCCGATTTCGGTGTTTATATTTGAATTTCATAAGTGGAAGAATATTTAAAGTAGAACCAATTGATTTGCTCAACTCGGGCACTTAACTGTTTATTTATGCTTGGCCAAGATTGCTTTTCCATTGGCTCGATTAGGAAAATGAGAGGAAACCAAGCAGCAGCAGCAGCAGCAGCAGAGCCAACCCAGCCGCAAGAATCCAAATCGAAATCCAAATCTATTGAACGAAAACAAAAATAGGCAAATATTGGCACAGCAACTGCAAATATGTGGAGAGTACACAGATATACTTATGTATATGTATGTATATGTATATATGTGCCTTGTAGCATCGGAAGTGTGTTGTGGCCTGGTAGAAGCTGAACAGAAACTAGGGTATTCAAATGGGGTATCAAACAGACAGACAGAGAGAGAGAGAGAGAGACAGAGAGAGAGAGAGACAGTTTGCTTTGTGTCAATGTCAGCTCAGATGTTGAGCTATATATATATAGACAGATACTGATAATAAAAAAAATATATATATATATATATATATATATATATATATATATATATATATATATATATATATATATATATCTTTCATATATGTCACGCCTGTCTGTAAAATGCAGTTGACACTTTGGTGTGCCCACTTGAGAGTTTATTAAGAAAAAGCCTAAAAACTGGTTATAAAATATAAGAAAATCAAGCTGAATATGGGAATACCCTATATCTGTATATCCGTATAAATGGAAATGTGATAAACTATAGTTAAATATAGATCAAATGAAATAATTAAATTATTATATTAAATAATTTCAATATGATATATAGCAAACTTGTTACATATACTCTATCTCTCCCTCTATATATAAAAAAATATATTACTATGGTAATAGATTTGATTTGAAGTTGAACTATATCTATATATCCTATACATGTAGCATTCATATATCTATTTGTAGCAATAAGTCAAGTTTCGTATCTTTTGCTCCACTTTCAGGTTGACAAACTTCACACAAATATAGCATATAGCCGCTAGGGCAGTGTATTGCAAAGTGTACGTGCACGTAGTGCTCATTTCATGCTGTTGTTGTAGCCTGTGCTCTCTGCTGTTTGTTGTCAGTTGTAGTTGCTGCGCCGCTCAGATAAGGCGATAAGGTGCATTCGACATTGGCCCTGAGCAGACTCAACTTTTATATGTAGAATGGCAACAAATGTGGGCAGTGATTAGCGAGCGACTGGATACACTGAGAGAAATGGAGAGGCAGAAGCCGAACTGAAACTTTAAGAATATGTGAAAAAAGTCTTTAAACTTATCTTAAGATAACAAATCATATATATTTGAGATATATATATAGGATATAGATGTATATATATATGCATACTATATTCTACTACATTACCAATACTAGAATAAAACTAATTAAGATATTAATATTTAGTGAATATCGAGTTGATTTAATTTCGTCGTCTTTTGACCTTGTCGAAAAGCCTATAGACGACGTCCTAAGTGCGCGCAGTTCGACCTATGTCACCTGCTCTGACAGGGTTAAGCGACAGCAAAAACAAAAACAAAAACAAAAACAAACAACAACAAACAACAATAGACAATCAACAATAACAAGTGACGCTGATGATAAGAATTTGGGGCAGCGCTGCTCGTGTCACTCTAATGAGCCGAGGAGGAGGTGCGCCCAATGTCAGGCGCACGTTGAGTCTGTTTACCCCCGCAGCGAGCGCAATCGTTAGATCTCAGACCCCCAGGCGAGTGACGTCACCTGGCGTCAAAAGGCAAGGTGAGGCGTAAAAAAATAATTGTAATATATACGTATATGTATATATATACTCTATACTATTATACGAAGAGGAAACAACCGATTGCTCATGTGTTTTGCATGGGCTTCCAGATTAGTGGGCCAATATGAGTCCTACATTATCCCTGATGTATATAGAATTTGGTATATTGTCGAAAACCTGAGGGATAAGCATGAAAACAACGATAAAGCAACACAAAGTGTGAAAAATACCAGAAAAAATACCGGAAAATTACTATAAAAATTCCAGAAAATTTTAGAAAATATACCAAATATATACGTTATGATAACGAAATGCCACTAAATGTCGAAATGCTAGAAAAATGTCAAAAAATACCAGAAATACCAAAAAATACTGAAAAAATACAATCTTAAATTTCGAATTTGCTTTAGTTTCACATTCGTGAACTTGAACAACAAAACTTTGGAACATTACTTATTCAATATATTACTAAGTGTATATTTAAAATACTTAAAATACCAAAATAGCGCATACGAAATTCGCTGCGACTCTGTGCGCTTTCGCAGGTAAATTACGTTTAACACTTACCTATGAGCCGCTTGGCGATAGTATTTTTTAGGGGCCGAACCGGGGCCGGGCGTATTGGGCGCCGAGTCACTCATGTCGCTCTGGAAGAAAGATACAGATCGGAGCTATACATATGGGAGGACTAAAAGGATGGCTAAAAGTGTTTGTTTGTATTGCAAGGCTGCAGCGGTCACACACACACACAGAGAGACAAATATCTTAAGTTAGTTGCATGTGACAAGAGAGATTGAAAAGGCAGAAGAAGAAGAGGAAAAAGAAGGCGATGCAGCAAAAGCAATTAGGTGCACAAAAGGGGCATCAGAGCAGGGCAAATCATATGCTCTTGCAAGTGTGCGTGCGTGTGTGTGTGTGTGTGTGTGTGTGTGTGTGTGTGTGTGTGTGTGTGTGTGTCTGTGTGCTCGTGTCTGACTGACACAATTGGTACAGCAAGCTAATGAGCTTTGCTGCAGCTGATTGATGTGCATATGTGTGCCGTTCCCTAAGTGCATGTGTGTGTGTGTGTCACAGTCTCTCTCTCTCTCTCTCTCTCTCTCTCTCTCTCTCTCTCTCTGTCTCGCTCACACGCTGTACTTACTTGATAGGGCATGTCGTAGTACTCTCTCACGCACTGAGCGTGAGCCTGAGCCTCCATGCTGGCATCGGCCTCTTGTGACGACATTGTTGTCATTTTGCTTAAGCGCGCATAGGGCCAGACGCCGTTATTAATGCTTGCCGTCCCGCTCTGGCTCACTCGTTGAGTTGTAGCAGAGCCACTCCAGATCTTGCTCAGTTTATGCAGCGGGCTATCGCAGTAGCTAATTTCGGCTCTAACTGTTTCTGTGTCTGTTTTGGATGTTGTTGTTGTTGTTATTGTTGTAGTTGTTGTAGATGTTATTATTGTTCTCGATTGTTTTGTTGTTGGTTTTGGGATCAAGTGCCAATTGCAAAAGTTCTTTAAGATTTGCGATGAGTTCACAGCAGCCATTGAGCGAGATTGCAATTATAAAATAAAACGAATTCAACAATACTATAACTGTGCGGTGTGGATGTGCGTGTGTGTGTGTGTGTGCCTGTGTTGTGTGAAAGAAGAAGCCGGCAAAAAAGTTCACCTATTGCATACTTTGTGGCATGAGTGTGGCAAGTGTATATATATATTTGTTGTACATATTTGATTTATTTTGATTAAAATCTCTAGCTAGTTAAATAATAGGCTTATCTCATTAGTAACAGAAACATAAACAGCTGAAATTTCAACACTTAGCTATTATCAGCAAACACACTGTGTAAACGCTGCTCATAATCAAGCGTGCAAATAAAAAGCAACAAAAACAAGCGCAGTTTGAAGTGGGGAAGGCAAAGGCAAAAGCAGAGACGAAAAAGCAAAAACAAAGCCTAAAAGTATAGTGCGAAAGTTTGGCTGCAGTGGCGAGCGCAATTAACTGTTATATGTATGTACATACATACAGACAAACACACGCACATAGCGAAGCATGAGCATGTGCATGTGTATGTATGTATATATTTCTGCATTTGCACGCTGTTATCTAGGTATGTACATACATACATATGTAGGGTTGCTTGTGCTGCCGCTGTCGCTGCTGCTGCGCTTTTGTTAGCTTTGCGAGCTGAGGCCAATTAACTGTTAAACAACAAATGTTAATATTCTTTATGCTTTATCTTTGATATGTGCGCACCTACATATGTATATGTATGTACATATGTCGAGTGTATCGATCTATCACAGCTGTGCGCCGCACAGTAATATATGTTTTAGTCGTTGATCTAAAAATAAGACTCCATAGGCCATGGGCCAGTTGCGTGTGCGGCAGAAACAACAGCAGCAGCAGCGGGCATGAGCACATGAGTCATCATTTACAGTTAGCAGCGATTTTTCACACCATTTAATTAGGCAAAATGGCAATGGAATAGTAAATGAATCTAGAAAACTCTTTAATCACACCCACACACACACACACACAGTTAATATACCTGATACAGTTAGTCGTCGAACGCACTTTATGAATTTTTACCGTTTCGCACACGCGTTTCGTAAGCTCACTCCAGCGCGTCAGGAATTGCTCCAAGAAAAAAAGATATATGTATATATAATATATATATATATAGAAATATAAATTAGCTGAAATGTGAAAATTGTATTTGGAATACAGTGAACGCGACGCGACGCGACGAATTTGTGAATATGCGAATTGGGAATTTTTCAGTGACGTCTGGCGAAAAGTTGAAGAATTTGACTCTAATTTATCGTGCGGTCGCGTCGCCTCTGCTGCTTATTTGTTGCTCTTCTTGCTCTGGCCTCTGTTATATGTTTAAGTTTTGTTTTCTCTCATTCGATTTGTTGTCGGACTTTACTTAATTGTTGTTTTGCCGCTCGCTTTCCTCAACTTTTCCTTCGTTTACATTTTATATTGCAACTTTGACGTTTGCAGCGCACGCGCTCTCTGAGCATAGTCGCAAAACGCACAACCCAAAAGAGCTGAAGAAAGGCACGCACAAAGAGAGAGAGAGAGAGAGAGAGAGAGAGCGAGAGAGCGATAGCGAGAGAGAGATTGAGCGTATGCCGGCGAAAGCTTTTGCGTTGTTTGTAAACAAAGCTGAAGCTTTGCCGAACTACATTAGCAGCTGGCAGCGCTGTCGCTGCCGTTGTCGTTGTCGTCGGCGCGCCGACTGCATTACGTTTTGGCGGCAACCGTTTGAACGAGACGCCGCGAAGCTTCTGCGTGGGCGTGGCACATGCACTATGCAAGGGCAGGCAGATAGTCAGCAAATAACATATAGAATATATATGTGGAAAGTCTCTATCTTAATTTGATGATATATTATGATAACAATATATGAATATACTTTGAACATATTATGTCATTATTCATATCATTATTATTAATAATTGTCTTTTATTAATATTTTTTAAAGTTTTCTTATACTTATTTTTTTAATTTTTCATCTTATTTTTATTTATAAATATTAAAATTTTCAATATATTTTATTTTTTATTTTTATATATTTTTTAAAATATATTGATTGATATTATTTTTAATTATTAATACTTTCTACTCATGTTTATTTGTAATTATCAATATTTTAATTTTGATGAATTTTTATAGGTATTTATTTAAATTTTTAATAATTAAAAAAAATGTTATATTATATTTTCTGTATTTAAGATTTTTAATTTTTAATCAATTTTTCATTAGAGTTTATATTTAAGTTTGATTATATTTCATTACAAAATTATTATTTTTTATTATTTTTAATTAATAAAAATAATCAATTTTATTTTTAAATATTATTATTATTATTATTTTTATTATTTTTATTATTATTATTATTATTTTTATTATTATTATTATTTTTATTATTATTAATATTATTATTATTATTATTAATATTATTATTATTATTATTATTATTATTATTATTATTATTTTTATTATTATTACTATTACCATAATGGAAAATGATTTATTTTTTAAAAGCCTTTCTCCCACCCCACTCCACTCCATACTCCATGCTGTCTGCGGCTGTGTGGCGGCAGGTGTAACACATTCATTCGGTGGCAGTTAAATTTCCGCTTCATCTAACGAGCCACTTGGCTGCACTTGGGGCCATTTCCTTTTGGCTGCGCTCATATAAAAGGCGCCTCTGCCGCTGACCAGACGCCGAATGGACGGACAACGAGCGGCAAGTGCAACTGCCTCGGCCAATGGCCAATGGCCAATGGCCAATGTGCATTTGGCCATTTGGTCATTTGGCGGGCATCGTCTTACGCAACGTTTTAGCCTCATCACCTGGTTGGCGGTTCCTTTTTTCCTTTTTCAATCAGCCATAAAAAAACGAGCGCGTTTCCAATGCGTTGTTTTCGCACTTGCCGCTCAGACGAACTGTAAATAAAGTGGAGTGGCCTGCAAGCGATCCGGCTCAAACAACAACAACAACACCAGCAGTAGCAACAACAACAACAACATTAACAATGGCAACTTTGCCGCTGACCAAACCACTTGCCACCTGCCACCTGCCACCTGCCGCCTCGCCTTTGCGCTTGTCAGCTTAGTTAGTGCAACTTTTTTTCTCTTTTTCTTCGGCTGCAGGCACAAAAACTTAAGTTTGGCTATAATAGTAGAGGCTAACATGCTCTACACTCTATCTGGAGTTAACTTCTCATATGCAAATTTGGGATATTTGAAGATTAAAGATATAGAAATAGCAAGCCTGAAATCGGATAATGTCGTCGAGCAGAGCTATTCTTTGTTATTGTTGTAAATGGTTTATTATGGAGTATTATTTAGTATTATGGTATTATATACTATTTTATAGAACAAGTGATTTTCATTTAGGAATATATTATAGTAAAAGGCAAGTCGGATGACTACTGTTGCTCTATAATCAATATATGGAACTGAAAGAGCGGGCATTAGATAGGTTAGCCTGAAAAAGGATTAGGCAACCCAAGAGTTACTCCACTTATAGAGTTACTCTACTATAGACATATATCTCTCTATCTATATTTCTATATGCCTATGTATATATCTTTATATATCTGTATATATATCTATATATCCACATATCCACTTCAGCTCAACAGTGTATGGACTCCCTTCAGATAGAGTATGCAGCAATTGCCTGTGGTCTGCAGGCAATTGTTGCCTTTAGCTGCAGTTGTTGTTGTTGTTGCTGTTGCTGCTGTTGTTGTTGTTGTTGCTGTTGCTGTTGCAGCTCGTGTTGTGGCCTCGCAAATTGAGCTAAAAGTGTTACGGATCGTACCTTAATTGCATTTGGTGTGGTCGTGTCTGGGCTGGGCCTCTTTAAATCACGATTGTAGTTTTGCGCTCGAGTTTTTTCTTTTTTTTTGGTATTTATTTTTGGTTGGCTTTAATGAGACGCGTGGACGTGGCTTTAATGGCTGCGTACGCTGCGTATGCGTAATTAGCGCCACAATCACAGTTAGCCGGCTTTAGTTGGAGCCAGCGCCAATGACAACGAGTGGAGCAATGACTCAAGGGAAAGGCGCACGCATATGGAGGGGACCAGGGGGGGGGACAGCCAGGGGACGTCTATAGACGAAGACATTCGAGTGTTTAGGTAAACTCGTTGAATACATAACAAGGTTATCATCGTCGCCCTCGTTGTCAGCGTCCTTATCGTAGCTGCCGCTGCTGCTGCTGCTGGGGCTTCCACAACGAAATCGATTCATAAATTATACAATATAAGAGCCAATACCCCTGATAGCCCAGCGACTACTACCTTTTGGCTCCACTCTCCCACTCTCCCCCTCTCTCTCTCTCTCCCTCTGACTGCATACATATGTTAGCTGATTATGCGGATTGTTGGGCGTGGCACGTGGCTGGCTGCTCGCTGCTGGGGAGTGCCGTATGGCTACATCGCGAATCAATTCCATTGGCTAAAATATGATAAATTATTACGTTCCCAGCAAATCGGCCTGCCTAAGAAGCTATGCAAATCAGAGAATTCCATCCAAGTAGATGGATAAAGATGTGAGTGATGGGCGTATACAGATAGAGCTGAGTGGATGGGCATGGAAAGGACTGGATGAGAGTGAGAGCAATAGAGGTGTTAAGGATATATATGTTTAACTTCATTGTCATCTAATGATCCTCTATCGTGGAGTAAAGTCGTCCTCTCGCAGGCCTCTGCAAGTCCGAAAACAGATCTAGAGATCCAGATCTAGGGATCTGGCTGCAGTATCATTATCTCTAGACCTAAAATCTATAAGATCTATCTATAAAGGTCAAGATACTTATAGCTACAGGTGCTATATACTCTCTAGATTATACTCTATACTCTATATATGTATCATATGTCTCTATTGCAAACGATCTACAAATAATCTATAAATATATCGATTAATAAATCGATATATAAATATCTAAAGCAATAAGCCATTGGCTCTATCTAGGAGAGATAATATAAATATAGATATCGATTCTATATACTATACTCTATACTCCATAATTATCGATATTCTACACATTTATCGATACATAAATATCTAGAGCAACGAGCCATTGACTCTATCTAGGAGGTTCAAGATATATATAGATGTCGATTCTATATATAATACTTTTTGCTCCATATTTATCGATAGTCTAAAAATTAATCGATATACAAATACTTAAAGCAAGCTATACTCCTTCTCTATATACTCCTTTTCTATAGATTCACAAGTTTCTCACGTTCAATTGAGCCTCTCATAAAGCCTATCAGGCGAGTAGATACTCTATGCATTAATCGATATATAAATATCTTTAGCAACAAGTTATAAGCTCTGGTAACTAAGTTAAGCTTAGGCTAATCCCTGGACACTTCAAGCAGTTCCACTCCCCCTCTATCTCTATCTCTCCCTCCCCCTCGCCCTCCCTCTCTGTCTGTCTGGCTGGTCGAGGCCATTCAGATTCACCTCCAGCTCGGCATTCTCGCATTCGACTGTCGAGCGACGCATATTGCGAGCACATGCCACCGGGCTTCTCGGCCAACTGCCTTTTCGGCTAACAAAAACTAATAAAGCAACTCAATTAAGCAGCTGCTGGCCAAAAATATTCCCAATCAGAAACGTTTTTACGGGTTTTTTCCTATATTTTTGCGCTCCTCTTCTTAGTTTTGTTGTTGTTTTTTTCTCTGCTCTGCTCTTACTTTGTATGGCTGCCCTGCGGCCGTGCAGTGCGAGAGCCGAAATTATTGTGGCTATAAATGCAAATATAAATAAAAATCAAACTAATTTAATTAAAAGGCAGTCCGATAGGCAACAACAACAACAACAACAACAACAACATGTCATGGAGATTGGTTTCTGGCAACAACGCACAACGCCCATGGCCCCCTGTGAAACTGTCAGCCCCCTCGTGGCCCGTTCCGAAATCAGGTCGCCGCGAAACTGTTGCAACTCAGACGCTGCAAAGTCTTTCAGCACATTGCTTAGCTGAATACTCTTTGCATGTAATGCTTGAAATGTTAAATGTATGTTAGCTTCTATTACTTAGCAGCTCTAATGGGCTTAGATCTTATGCTGAACAAAAAAAAACAGTTTAATAGCTAAAAAATAGGCATATTTCAGCATTCGAAATGAGGCTAACAGACAGCTGCTTGCAAACAGCGCATTAGCAAAGCTTTCTTATGTCTGAATTAGCAGGGAGAGCGTTAACAGTGAAGAGCAAAGAACTACTGTTAAGCTGTTCTGTTACTCGAATGTGAAGCAGAGCAGCAGTTGAGCAGAGCAATGTCTAAATAGAAGAGCCTTAACAGAGCAGATTGTTAGCAGAGAAGCGCCTGAACGAGGCAGCATCTGAGCAGAGCAACGCTTAAGCAGAAGAGCGCCTGAGCAGAGAAGCGCCTAAATATTAACAGAGCAGATCGTTAGCAGAGCAGATCTTTAGCAGAGCTTATCTTTAGCAGAGCGGGATCTTAAACACTCGAACTTTAAAAGAGCCGATCGTTAGCTGAAACAGAGCAGGGCCTTAACAGAGCAGCGCCTTAACAGACTAGAATATTGAGAGAGTAGATCGTTAACAGAGCTGAGCATTGCTCAAATCTCTCACTGTTAGCGCAACAGTCAATAATGAAATGGAAGAGTAGAGAAGATCGTTAACAGTGCCAAAGTTTTCACAGATGCAAATTGCAATTCGAACAGACAAGCAAACTGTTAACTAGGCTGCATTTAGCTAGAACTGTTTTACATTTATTTAAACTTTATGATTATGATTTTAAGCCTAATTATGTAATATATTGTCAGACAAAAGGTAGTTAAATATATTATTAAAATTGCCCTGTAAAGTGTATGTAGTATTCGTGGCAAAGCCCCGCTAGATCGACGAGTTGGTCGGGGCTGGGCGGCGCGGCCTGCACAATTATTTATGCGTCGCGTGATTTGTCGCTTAATCGCCGCGCGCTTTACATAAGCCGTCAGCAATTGAGCTGCGCCAAAAACTTAATTTCGGCTCGAGTCTGTCTGTGGCCTGCGATAAGCTCGTCCGATAAGCTTTGACGTTTCCTGGGCAATTGGCAACGGGCAGCGGGCGCCTTTGGCCACGTTGCGTATACGCAGCATTGCCCAAGCCAAGAAAATTTATGAAATTTTCCAGCAGCTGCGACTTTTGAGTGCTGCAACTAATTGCTGCATTTAAGCCCAATTTTCCGTGCATTTTCAATTAGTCTCGGGCGAGGCTTTTCTTTTTTTTTTCTTGTTTTCTGTTATTATCTACTGCATTTGAGACATGCTCATGAGCTGCCAGCTCATGATATCGACATTTCTTAATTGATTGCGAGCAGCTAAGCTAAGTGTTTTAATTTAGTTTTAGCTTTAGCTGTCGCTTGACAGAGAGAGAGAGAGAGAGAGAGAGAGAGAGAGAAGCCTCCTTAATTTACATAAAATATAAATATCAAATTGAGATATAGAAAATAAACTTAACGCCGCTTTAAGCTTATTCTAGTGGGGCTTCTGCTGCCCATTGAATTCGAATACAAATTGATGCCAAAATGTTAATAATTTAGGCATTTATTGTTCTAGTCTAACACCAACCACCCAACCACCTTACCACCCCACACCCCCGCCCAACGGCAGCTGACTGTAAATGGCATCAACAGTTGACTTAGCGCTGAATCGAAAATTGTTAGGATAGAAAAATGTGCAAGTGGAGGCAATGCTTAGGGCTTAGCCGACTGCACAATACTCTGCACAGACTGTGGCTTTCAAACTAAGAGCACTATGATGATGATGTAGGAAGATCATTATGATGATAAGTGTCCATCTCTCTGTCTCTCTCTCTCTCCCCCTCTCTAGCTGCCTCTCTTTCTTCTACCAATGCTTGAGCTTTCATCTCTTATAATATTTATCATTTACATTTACATTCATATACACATCTCTAAATGTATTTCATATACTTACATATAATTTTCATTTTCTTAGGAAAACTGCAAATTTAACCATAATTTTCTTCTCTTTGTGGCAGAATCATTTCTGGAAATTATTACAGAATATAATCCGACATTAAAGAAGCAGAAGAGCAGAAAATACAACAGCCATCATATTCCTAATCTTGTTAGCTATAAAAGCATTCACCCAGACCCAGATCCAGATCCAGACTCAGAGCCAGAGCGCTCAGCTCAAGATGAAATAGCAAAAAGTCTATATAAATATTATAAATACATACATACATCTGTATATATATCTATATATTTATGTAATACAAGTCTGTTGTACACAATGAAAAAACCCACAATAAATAAATGCACAAAATTTCACAACAAATTAATACACGCACACACACACCGCGACACACTCACACACACACACACACACGCAGTGGGCGTGTCTGGCGGCCCAAACGTTTCTATCTAGCAGCTGCGACAGCGACAGCAATTCTACTTATGGAATTATATATAGTCCACAAAAAAAAGAAGAAAATATGGAAGCGGCACATCTGGGTGGGCAGGGACGACGTGGAGATACCCTAACATTTGGAAAAGTTCAGTTATTTAAAGATATAGATGTAGATATAAATATAGAAATATAGATATAGATATATATATATATATATATATATATATATATAGATATAGATATAGATATGTATAGATATTATAGTATATATATATATATATATATATGATAGATATAATATAGTATATATATATATATATATGATATAGATATAGATATAGATATAGATATAGATTGATGATATATATATATAATATTATATATATATATAGATATAGATAGATATGATATAGATATAGTATATATATATATATATATATATATATGATATAGATATAGATATAGATAATGATATGATAAGATATAGATATAGATATAGATATAGATATAGATATGATATAGATATAGATATGATATAGATATAGATATAGATATAGATATAGATATAGATATAGATATGATGGATATAGATATAGATATAGATATGATATAGATTGGATAGATATGATATAGATATAGATATAGATATAGATATAGATATAGATATAGATATAGATATAGATATAGTAGATATAGATATAGATATAGATATAGATATAGATATAGAT